>WSFP011371124.1:0-31264 GCA_009831015.1 Picea engelmannii
CTCTCCCTCTGACAAGACCTCTCTTGCAGTTCTTATCAACACTCTTCATTACAATGGTACTCTCAGTAGAAGAAACATTGATGTATTTCATCTATACGTATGCTCCTAACCTCACACCTCAGGGGGCATCTATTATCACTGAAATTTCATCCACAACATGGTATGAAAATGGTTATAGGAATACAACATCTCCAAACACCTATTAGTTCACCTGCAACACCAAAATTGTATTTCCAAGGGGAAAAAACTATACAACTGGTCAAAAAATTGACATGCATTGAAACACTAAAGGAAGCGCGCATAGAGTGCACGGGCCAAAGAATCCCGTAGAGTGCACAATGCACCATATGTGCGACTGTGTATGAGAAAAACCATGCACTCCTGTGAAAAATGCATTTATGGTTCTTGTCGGCCACTCACCCACTTCTGGACCAGCTCCCAACCCAATTTGACCCTCAAATCCGAGCTGAATCTGAATGGGCGGCTGGTCGAATACCTAAGGGTTCCCTAAAGGGCCCCTTGTCCACACTAAGAACCAATTGGATATTTCCACAAAGACATGCTATAAATGGAGGCCATGGGTGCACTAAGAATTTAATAATCTCATAGTATTGTTATGCTGCTTCTATCCTTCCTCAAGAAACCTCTTTTCTTCTTGGAGCATTCTAGCAACATCTCAATAAGCTATTCACCTCAACTCTTGAGGGAATAGGCTTGTATTTCTTCACCATTTTCTTTCTAGTTTATCATTGTAAGAAGAGATCTCAAAAAGGGGACTCAAGAGCCCTCCCAAGGAGGAAGAAGGGATTCATAAGTCCTCCTTTCTCTACAGTGTTTTCCAACTAATATAGTTATCCATTTGGTTGATTGATTTTGGTTCAAAGTTTCTTATGCATTTTAGTATTGTTTGTTTATTTCATGTTCTTGGATTGTTTTATTCATACACTAACCTTTGTCTTGTCTAGGAGGCCCAACTAGACTTGTAAGTGCCCTTGTTTTTCTCACCCAAGTGACAAAACAGACACAACATTGGCTTACCACGCTCAAAACTTTCTGATGCCGAAAATGCATTGGGGATCAGTGATCGACAATGTGTCAATGCAAAAATTCTCCATGATTTAAATATTTTAGATTTCAATGACCTCGAACAAACGCATCAGTAATCGGCTATCGGAGGTTCATCATGGCCTATGTCAATTTTTATCCCTCTCATATTTCGCAGACGCCAATGGGAAATCGACCATTTCTTGAATCTTCTTTGTGAACAACTAGCACAAATCTACTCCATGTTTTACCAATGCCAATGATACATCGACGATCGACGATTATTGTTACTATGTGGTCATTTTACTTGCTCATATTTTTTCGATGTCGATCGTAAGTGCGTGGGTCACATTTTTAGTTGTAGATTCTTAGTTAAAATGCCAAGTTCTTTTTAGACACAAAGGTTTCACTTTGATGGTTCAAATAAATCCAACTTGATCGATGATGAGACATGAAAATGAAATTAACGATCCCTCCACAACAAACTCAATTCATAAAGAAGAAAAAAAGAAAACAAGTGGTACCTAAAAGAGAAAAAAGTTTCATAAAAATCTTTTAGGGTGTGTTGAGCACTCAACACAGCCTTTGTAAGCTTATCCATCACTACCATGATGGAATCATGTTACCTTTCTGTCCTAGGCAATTTGGAAATTAAATCACTAGTAACAACTTCCCATTTCCATTCAAGAATGGGAAATGGTTGTATCAATCTCGTTGGATGTTTGTGCTCATCCTTTACATTCTAATATTCCATGCATCTAGCCAAATAATCAGTGACATATTTTTTCATACCAGGCCAAAAATATTGGCCTCTTACAACCGTAATAGTTTTCTGATATCATGGATGTCCAACATATGGAAAATTATGCATCTCCTTTAGAACCAAATTTCTCAATTCCTGAGAATTGGGAACATAAACTATGTTTTGAAATAAGATGATTCCATCCTCTTCCAACTTGTAATCCTTATGTATATGTTGTATATCTTTCAAATATGTTATGTACATAATAATGGTTGTAGCATGCATTTTATACACCCTTATGTTGAGTGCATGAGCCACCTTGTTCTATTTTCCTTTTATGTTCTTGATATCAAAGTTATACTCACTAAGAAATTATAGCCATCTAGTTTTTCTAACATTTTGTGTTGGTTGTTCAAACAAGTATTTCAGACCACTATGGTCTGTCCTTAATTCAAATTTTCTTCCCATGAGGTAATGCCTCCACATCCTTAAGGAATGCACTATGGCTGCCAACTCTAAGTCATGTGTGACATAATTTATTTCATGCTCTTTCATTTTTTTGGACTCATAACAAGTTACATGTCCATTTTGCATAAGGACTCCTATGAGCCCTTCTTTGCATGCAACTATGAAAACAACAAAATCCTCATCTATATATGCAAATTTCAAAAGAGGTGCATTGGTTAATAAATCTTTTAAGAACTAGAAATTTTCTTCACACCTGGCACCCCATTAAAATTTTACTTCTTTCTTTTGCAAATATGTTATTGGGTGTGCAATCTTGGAGAATCCTGGGATGAATATCCTATAGTAACCAACTAGACCCATAAATTATCTAACCTCTGAAATGTTTGTTGGTGCTGATCAACTTTTGATTGCTTCAATCTTTTCTGGATCCACTTCTATACCATTTTCTGAAACAATGTGACCCAAATAATGTATATGTTTTTTATAAAAATTTCATTTACTCAATTTGGCATACAATTGGTGTTCTCTCAATACTTGTAGTTCCATTCTCAAATGTTTCTTATGCTCCTCCTCTGTCTTGGAATATATAAAAATGTCATCCAAGAATACAATGAAAAACTTATCTAGGAAATATCTAAACACCCCATTCATCAAACACATAAATGTATCTAGTGCATTTGTCAACCCAAAAGGCACCACCACAAATTCATAGTGTCCATACCTTCTCCTAAAGGTTGTTTTGTTGGTGTCTTCTTCTCTAATTATAACTTGATGATAGTCTTACCTCAAGTTAACATTTGAGAATATCTTTGCTTCTTTCATCTGATCGAAAATATCATCAATCCTTGGCAATGGATACTTATTATTGACTGTAACATTATATTGTGCAGTTGTCTAAAGTAAATACATAACCTTAGCATTCCATTTTTTTTCTTGAAAAATGAATTGGGGAACCCCAAGGAGAAACACTTGGGTGTACGTAACATTTCTTTAACAACTCTTCTAGCTACATTTTCAACTCTTTTAGCTCTTGCATGCTCATTCTATAGGGAGTCTTGGATATTGGGGCAACTCTAGGAATTAAGTCAATAGAAAAGTATATATCCCTCTTTGGTGGCAATCCTGGAAACTCAAACACGTCTTCAAACTCTTTCAAGAATGGATAATCTTCAAGAATTATCTCCTTATCCTTCATTGGCTCTTCCATATCTGGAATCCTTTTCTAAAACTTCTTTTCAGCTGTAATGTTGAAATATCTCATACAGATAAAGGCCTTGGAATACCTTGCACTATCCCAGAGTTCCCTCCCTCATCAAGACATGTGAAAACCTTGTTATAACAATATAAAATAACATGATGTTTTTCTATCCAATCCATACCAATCAAGCATACATAAGACCAAAGAAATATGATGTTCAAATCTTCCTTAGTGTTAGTTCCATTTATGTTTATAGGGCATTCTTTAACAACCTCATTAATTCTTCTCTTGGTTCTTGTAGCTAGTTGAACTAACCAATAATTTTCATTCTTACATTTCTTCAATTTAAATCTTTCAACTAACTTTAGATCTATATAGATATGACTAGCTCTAGAATCAATTAAAATAACTATGGGATGCTTATCGATCTTACCTTCCACTTCAATCATGTGGGATTGATAGTTTGTTTGTCTATTGTCCAAGGATTCATATATCCTTGGCATGATTTTTCCCACATCCTATAATGTATCGTCTTGCTTGATGTTATGTAAAGTGTTTATCTTATCTCCTCGGTGAGGACAATATTTATACATGCGATCATTTTCACATCCCCAAAACCTTATGAGTTGTTGTCTTAGCCTCATTCCCAAGGAATCTACCATTTTCTGATCGCCTTGAGATGGTTTCCCTTTCCTATATGCTTTATATCTATTCCTTATGAAAGGTTGTTGGAATCCTTTCTTTCTTTGATCCATCTTTTCTTTCTTCTTGTCATCCCAAGGCCTTTTGAAAAGTTGGTCTTCCTCTATATTTCCCATAAAGATACTTAGCCTTCCTTATGGCTGCATCTAAATTCTTGGGCTCATCAAACTAAATTTCATCCTTGTAGAAGGATGGAAATCCACTCAAGAACCTATGAATTTTGACTTTCTCATCCCGGATGAAGCTCACATACCTGAGAAGTGACAAGAACTTTCTCTCATATTCATCCATGGTCATGTTCTCAACTTTGAGTTCAAATAACTCTTGCATCTTCTTGTCATAATATTACTCTGACAAGTGTTGTTGCTAGAAGTATTTCTTGAACTACTTCTAAGAAATTATCTTCTTATCAAGGTACTTAAACTGCGTCAGCCGATCCCACCACATAGATGCCTTTCATTGAAGATGGTGGGATGTAATTATGACTTCTGTATTAAATGATTAATTGTGTAACTGGATGTAATACCCCAAGGACGAGCACCTTCTGAATTGTAAACATGTTTTGTAGGCTGGTGAGCTAAGTGATTATAAGCTAGGAGGCTTATGTGATGATTAGGTCGGAGAGCCTAGATGCTAAAGACCAGTGAACCTATTTTTGTATATGTAAACACTAATATCATTAATATAATACATTGTTGTGTGTAGACCGACCACGATAAAAGAGAATGGGGGAGTAAACTCCACTAGGTAAGGAAAGGGAGGGCTAGGAGACTAGGGGAAAAGGGCTAAGATTAAGGGCTTAACCCTAAGAGAATGTCATATTATATTTTCCTAAATACTAAGGTGAGGATAAATTTTTATCCTAAGTCTCATGGAAGAGAGAATGAATCTGAAGTGGAGAGAAATGATCTCTAAGGGAGCCATGTGTCAATCTTGGCGCATGTAGCTATATGTGGGAAATTTAGTACATTTGGGGGGTTATTTTCCATTATGACCATTCTTCCCAAGGACTCGCAGATTCACATACGGAGCCATTGCCTCCATTATTGACCTCTGAGCATGCACATACATATGAAACCCAAATGCATTTATGGAGCCATATCATGTATATTCCTGTGATGAATAGAACCCATACTCCTGTTGGATGGTATAACTCACCTATACTTCGTCGAGCCCATACCGTGCCTTAACAGACTATTGTTGTTTCCAATGTATATCCTGGACTAGGCATGGATTTCTACCATCATCTATTCTATTCCCGAGATTTGTTGTTTCCATCACCCTTACTCGATTGACTTAGGAGATGGACTGAAGAAGTAGGTTGTCGGGACTGTGGGTTTGAAGAGGTGATTTGTTAGGCCCGTGGACTGAAGAAATAGGTTGTGTGGCCTGGAAGAAACTCTCTCCAAGTGAGATAGGTTGATGGGGAAGTGATATTCCTAGAGGAAGCTCAATGACAACTATAGTTCTCTGAGAATTCATGTCTGACCTATTTTTGAAGCTCAGGAAGGGAAGTGAGGTAGCTGAAGGACTGTTGAGTAGAGAAGGGGTACACTTCGTGGGGTGGGATAGGCATGTGGGGAATGAGAGGCAACAGGTTGTAGTTTGTTAGTGTGAGTTGGATCCTGGGACAAAATCCTTCTTTTTGACTGTGCAACTTCCAGTTGGCTCAGCCTAGCTTAGGAATCCCTTTACTCGGGTGTATTTTAGTCCTAGCTCAGGGGTGATCCACTGCTGAGAGTGATGAGCAGCATGGTCTAAGGCTGGGAGGTTCATGGAAGGTATGCACGTAGTTGGTGGTCTTCCATAAAAATATAAAAATGATTTATGTGTTCAATTTCATACTGTGTATTTGTACATGTTTTACATTTATGATTTTATCCTGTATATCTTGTATGTATAGGATTTATTGTTATTTCTGCATTTATCTATGTATTAGAAGAATGTAATTGTCTGTTAAGTTTTATTTGTATGATGTTACGCATGAGTCTCAGAGTGGTATAGCCCAGTGGCCTAAGGCTGGGGTGTACTACCAAATCTATATCATAACTTAGAAAGAATGTTTTCTATGAGGTAGCATGGCCCAACTTGGGTGGTCGAGGGTGTTACAATATGGTATCAGAGCATGAAATATTTTTGGTGGCATGATCTATCCTGGGAGGTTGGGGTTGTTACAATATGGTATCAGAGCCGATGGTTTCAACACTGAATATGGATTGTCTGTGTATGGGGAATTGAAGTAAAACAATTCCACACTGGTTTGATGTACATAGTGCCAAAGGGGTGCTAAGAGAGATCCTCGGGGAAGTGGTGAAGAAGTTATCACAATGATCATGGTGGATAACAACAATATTTAATTTGAGCCATAAGATCTGGGTGGGGGGAGGAAGACCCTTCCCAGCCATTAGATCTGGAAAAGGTGCATGACATTTAACCTCCAATTCCTTTCGACTTCGTGAATTTGGATAAGTTTATTTTTTCTTGAGAAAAAGGGGCTAAAGCCCGAAGATTCGAAGTCCCAGAGTGATTTTCATCCATAGATCATCCAGTAGGATGAGATTCGTGGATTTTCCTTGAGTAGTTCGACGATTCAAAGTCTGAGGAAATTGGTTGATGTGAACGTAGAATGGACCTCCTCCCGAAGTCCTGAAGTTTGGAACTCATCCAGACTGTTCGATTAATAGGGACACATGTTCGCAGATCAGTCATGCAAAATTTGACAGTTCAGAGATTCAAAGTTCGGGAGAACTAGGAGGTAATGTTAAGAAAATATCTGAAGTCTCGGAGCCCCGAAGTCCCAAAGTTTCGGGAAGAAACTATTTGACGGTTCAGAGTTCAAAAGAAACATGGTGATAAGTCAAGAAATCCACCGAAGCACAAAGCTACGAAGTGCCAAAGCATGGGGTATGACATGGCATGATGACATCACCAAGGGTGATGTGGAACTCCCCTAGTTGTGCCATGTGTCAATCATAATTGTACTTTTGACAACCTTGTTGGACCAATAACAGTCCGACACGTGGGGGCCATGTGTCACCATCTTATATGATGAAAACTATACTACGTGGACCCCAAAAAAATTAATAGGTTTGGGAATTTGGCGTTTGAAAGAAATGGGAGAAGAAGGTGTGAATTTATCCAAAGCCCAAAGCTCCAAATCGTCGAAGCTCCAAAGACACAAAGGATCACCAACCCAGTACTTCCCCAATTCGTAGTTTGGGAGAATAACTAAGTAATGAGGTAGAAACCTTTGAAGCCCGAAGCTTTGAAGAAGGACCCTCTGGGAGTTCGCCAATTCAGCATTTGGAGGAAATAATGGATGGTGAAGGAAGAAATTCTAGAGCCTCGAAGTCCCAAAGTTTCAAAGTCCCAAAGTTCTAAATACAAGAAGCACAGGAATTATGTGGCCACTGACATCACCTAGGGTGACGTGGGAACACTAGATGCTTTCCATGTGTCATCATTTTTCAAGTGTTTCAAATACTGTTCGGGCCAATTGGAACATGAAAATTTTTAGCCGTGGGATTGATCCATGTGTTCTCTGCTTATCTTTTTTTGTGTAGCACCCCCTTGGTGTGTGGTTGTTGACGAGACTCTAGAATTTCGAAGAATTTAGCATTCGGGGGTATGTGTGTATGTTGTTGCAATATATTCTGAAGCTCGAAGCATCGGAGCACCGAAGTAGCTATGTTGCGAAGTGCCACGTCGGGAGTTCGCCAGTTTGACATTCGGAGAGAATGTTATGTGGATTTGGTGGAAATTCGAAAGCTCGAAGTTCTGATGTCCTGAAGCTCCGAAGTAGTGGAGCCCCAAAGCTCTGAAGAAAGGTCTGTTCTGAACTTCGCCAGTTCGACATTCAAGGAAAATGAAGTGCGATGAAGGAGAAACCTCCGAAGCCTAAAGTTCCAAAGTCATGAAGCACCAGAGTGATGTGGCCTGCTGATGTCACCTAGGGTGACATGGAAACACTTTATACTTTCCATGTTTCATATTGTTTTGTGATTTTCAAATAAGATTCGTGCCAGTTAGAACTTGACACGTGTCACCCATCAGATTGGGCCATGTGTAGTCTCTAATTTTCTGCCACATAATAAACCTCCTTGCTGCGTGATTGCTGATAAGTCTCCAGGTGTTCCCCAGTTTGGAATTTGAAGGAAACATGGTATGATGAAGGTAAAACCTCCGAAGCCAAAAGAATCAAAGTGATAGAGTAATGAAATTCCAAAGTGTCAACCTAAGAATTTGAAAATTCGACGTTTAAGGGAATTGTGTGTATGTTGATGCAAGAACCTACGAAGCATGAAGATCTGGAGAGCATCTCTGAGAATTTTCTAGTTTGGTGTTTGGAGGAAATGAGGTGTGGAGTAGGAGGAACTTCCCAAGCTCGATGTTCCAAAGTTTTGAAGCTCTGAAGCAGGGGGTTCTGAAGCTCGAAAGATGTATTGTGCAAGTGTGTTGAGGAATGAAATGATCTTACTCAAGCATTTTCATATTATGCTTGGCTAAATAAAAATAGATGGGAATGTCACCCTAGGTTTATATCCATCAAAAATAAAATCCTAACTCACAAGTATCAATTACAAGTGCTTAGGCTAGTCTTGTTCACAAATAAAAGCTTGTTGGAAAATTCATTTTAATATGATTTTCTGAATATAATAGTTGCCGAAAACAAATGTAAATACATAAGTAAGACACCAAGATGATAATCAAGACAGATGAGACATAAATAAATCCTTTATTTCATTCCAATTCACTAAAGAGTCATTCTCTTTATAAAATATCATACAGAAATTTTGGACCAAAGTCAAACTTAGACGTCCCTGATGGAACATACAAAAGGACCTTTGATAGAAAAACAAAACTGAACTCTAAAATATGGATCAGCTTGCCACATATTACTGCCCACTCGACTCTACACAATAGCCTTTGTCAGTCATGAAAACTAATTCACAAACAAACAAGTCTACATAGACTATCAAAGATAGATCAACACCTCTGAAAAACAAGTGTCTAAATGATGTAATTCATCCCTGAATGTTGTTGTCTACAATAAGACCCTGCTATCATAAAAGAGAATTAGGCTTGTGATAAATTAAGGAATTAATGAAAACTTAACTATCTCAACATAAACTCAAAGAGAAAACCTTAGTATGCTTCTCCTTCTATCATCTCCTTGTTCCTCCCTTTCCTTTTTCCTTTAAGAAAATAGAATTGGTTGAAGTAGTTGAACCACCTGATTAGTTAAGTTAACTAAAAACTCAACCAACTTTTAGTTAAGGGGGGAAGTAATAAATCACAATAAGGGTTTTAAATAAATAATAACTAGTAGGTGGGACCCCTTGTGACTCCCATTTAGCTCTTAAAAATTATATCATAATTAGTCAATTTAAACAATAACATCTCTCCTTGTGACTCCCATCATCACATGCACATTTGACAATTTATCTTATTCATATTTGACATTGTTTTAAAAAATGCATTACTCACATATACAAAAATAAAACATGTTGTCCAAAAAAATTTGAAGTCAATTGTCATCAACAATAGATAAAATAAAAACTCAAAAGCCATATTTCCCACTCTAAGATGCAATCTTTCCTTGATTGTTGTTGTCACCCTTCGATTTTCCTGAATTTTCCTTTGGTTGTGCTGAGCCTTTAGGCCTAATATCATTGATCACATGAGAACAATCGTCCCTCAAATGCATCCAGGAAGACACAGATTTGTCAGAGCCATTGGAGGGTGAGGAAGGGGCAACAATGGCTTTTCCTTTTTCAATGGAATGGTGGGCCTAGATTTTAAACCTTTTTCTAGCATGAGAGGACTGAATTGGTGAGTGAACAGGTGCAGCTTGGACAATCAGGTTAATAAGCGAGGAAGCAGGTAAGGACAAATTGGGTCAGCCACGATGTTGGGAGACTGTTGGGTGGACAATCTCTTACCATCCGTCATTTTTAGGAACCTCAGAATGCAACGAGACTTGAGGGGGCACGGGAATACCAAGGGCTTGTGGAGATTTTAAAGGGAGGCCTTTCAGGCCTAGGTTGGACCACTCTTTGCCCAATCCAATTGAAAAATATAGCCTGAAGAAACTGGCCTAACTCTTGTGAGTCGGCATCAAAGTTTATGGAGAACCTTGGCCTTCTTGGGCCTCTGTTCCAATTACCTCTGCCTCATTTGCCTCTGCCATGGCTACCTCGGTTGAAAAAAACTCATTCCTGCATGAATGATTGATTAGAAAATAGTCCTTTAAACAACCATACATGATAACTCTTTACAAATATGAAATAGATTTTGGCTCAGCAACATATCAAGCTCATGCAATCCAAGTCATATAAATTGTTCAACTATTGTCAACAAACAGGGTGTGAACAAAGGTCCTGGGATATGTGAGGGGCTTGTATTTCAGGAAAAATGATAAAGTGAGGGGGAAACGAAATACGGTTACTGCTCAAAGACTACAAACAATCAACTGTAATGAAAACCAAATAAAACATCATTGTAATTCAACCAAGAAAACACGACTCTAAATTGCTTCAATACATAATTTTTCTTGACTATAATTAAATTTTACAACAGGGAGTGAAAAATGAATGTGGGAAGGCGAGGGGGTTGTAATTAGAGGAAAGAGAAAAAATGGTAGGGAAAGAGAGAGATTACTGTTCATAAAATTAATTAAGTGATCCATAAAACCATTCTGTAAAAGAAAACACACCAACCAAATGACCACTGAGACCCAAAACAATTACTATGCATAGTTTAAGCAATCATGTGCATTAACTTGTTCCCTGCTTGCAATCAAATATCAAACATAGTGTCATCAAACAAGACAGTATGCAGTCCACAAAATCCTGTAGGGGAGCTCTGTTCATCTCACTTATCCATTTAATATTTTAAAATAGTTCCCACATGAATAAACAATAAACCATTATGTTCAGCATCAAAATCAACCACTTCCCACGAATTATTTCAATCATCAAATACAAATTCAAAGGTTGTGCTTGATTCTGTGTTTTAATTCATTTAATAATTGAATTGCAATGAGGTTATATTGTCACAGACCCTGTGTCTGTTTCTTCTATGAAACATGTTATTTATCAACGGACAACCACATACAACCATCAATATTTTAAATGCAAGACCTTGACTTTCCATTTAAACTCACAAACAACCATTACCATTCAACACATACTATGTTGTTGAATACACAAACATTCAACAAAACGCAAGAGTATTTCCATGATTGTATAGGTTCAATCACTCTGAATCTAAACATCCACAATGTTGGGCTATCAGTCCAATATAATGAAGCAACAACAACATGCTTGATCTCATAACACAAGTCGATGAAATTTCAACAAAGCCATGTTTAAAAACTCGTGACCTTCTCTAAGGGTGCAATCAAATAATATCGATAACAAGTACAGTGGATAACCATGACATAATTACCATGATGCAACATTTCCATTTGACAATTTTAAAATGTATAGTCACAGTATCATTAACTCAACCTATCGTTGAACAACAACAAACACAGTTATCATTGGAGCCTAACCACAACAAACACAGTTGAACAATAGCCCGACTAGGGTGGGGGGAAACATAAGAGTAAGGGCGACGTGTAGTAAATGCATGCCGCCTCCACCCCCATTCAATTAATTTCTCAGTACATGCCAGGCATTAGTCCATTAACCATTCATTTAAACCATGAATTGGAACCAACATCTATCACTTGTCAAATGCACCACCCACATCATATCTTACCATTTCCAACTTAATCATAATGCATATCAACTATATACTCAAAAAATTGCATAGCCATTAACTTATTAGCTAGGATAACAACAATCATTTAGATTTCGATGCATGTAGGTAGCATAAGAGCATAGTTCGATTCCTTCCTTTTGCATTTAGCTTAGGTTTCTTTTATTTCTTTCAATTTCTCTTAGGTGTTCTCACTATCATGTTTATTGTGCAGGTGTCACAGTAAGGAATCCATGAGCATACAACAATGATAGCAATGGATACCCAGGCCATCATAATCATGAAATTAGAGCCTAGAGTAGGAGAAACAACATATAACATGCCTTATCCACCATTTAATTGTCGCAATTAGAACCAACACATAATAAGCCCAATCCATTGCCACTAGAATCAAGATCTCATCAACTATGTAAGTGGTGTCAAACTGTGGCACCAACGTCAAATAAGAGATAGACATTATCTCCCAATATACAAGGTGGTCCCACCTACTAGTATTATTTATATTGTTAGCTTATAATAATGGGCTTTATCAATACTTTGCAGGAAAAACGTTATTGACGATTTTAATCGTCAACAAACTGGCGACTCCACAAGGAAATTTGTTTTCAACAGATTTAAAACTCAGAACTCATGGCTTCGCAAACCAAGAACAACAAGTCAAGAAGATATACCAGGAATATTATGCAACCGGGGTAAGTGAGCAGACTTAATGGAAAAATGACTGGGAATTTGGGAATAACTCATGAAAAGTGTTAAGTATGAGGCGTTTTACCACTGTATGCATAATC
The DNA here is from genome assembly GCA_009831015.1 of Picea engelmannii. NCBI lineage: Eukaryota > Viridiplantae > Streptophyta > Pinopsida > Pinales > Pinaceae > Picea > Picea engelmannii. The sequence goes on from WSFP011371124.1 coordinate 12,707, forward strand.
ATTCAACCATAATCTGCTCTTTACTTCAAGGAGAAAATTTTCATATTTTCTCTTTAAAATATTAATGAATGAAGAAATGGCAAGAAGAAGCGGGAGATAACCAATTCTTTATAAAACAACAGTGCAAATAGATAACAAATTCAAGTGTGCCTTCAGGTAGAACATCACAACAACTGTGTAAGCTTGATTTTTATTGACTAATAATACTTTGCAGGAGTGTCATTATGGTAGAACTGATCTAATCATCCTATTTTGACCAAATTAACTAGAAGATGGTAGGAAACAAAAACATAACAGAAGTAAATTTGCAAAAATTAAAACAATAGTAATAAAATGATAGAAACGTAAAAGCAGTAGGGAAAATTAAACCGGATAGAAGAAGTCGAACTACTGTAAGGTAGAAAAGAAAATAGCACAAAAAGGAAAGAAGAGATAGGCTACTAGTATACATAAAAACCAAACAGCCTTAGAACTTTTCACGTTGGTCCCTTGCAATGTTTCAAGCGAGAACCGTTAGTGCTGTAGGAAAAAAATTTCTCCTATAAATCCTTTAGAATGTAAGAGTTAGTGTCCAGGAAAAAAGCAATTTTGAAAGGACCCATAAATAACACTTGGAACTCCGAGGTAATTATCATCCTTTTAATGCATATGATTAGATCATTAAGGTAGATGTGGTTGTTGATCAATTCATCAAGAGTTTTGTGGATAGGTATTTTAAAAGCGATACTTGCACCAGGTAAGCCAGAAAACAAGAATTTATAAGTCATGGTACCCCGAATTGAGATAGGAGTGATTTTATGAACATCTGCCACTTTTACCTTGATTTTTATTATAACCCAGAATTTCGTCAAGTAAGGGCCCCATCTGTGACCTTACAACCTGCTATAGAATCATTTCCATATTGAGAGGAGGAAAATGATTTCTCATAATAGCCTAAAGTAAGCTGCGAAAATAAATGCAGTTTCTAATATGATCAGTGACCTTCGAAATAGGTATCCAATTGGAAACCCATTCAGGATAGACTAGAAAAATAAACCCAACCTCTAAGAAATTTTCCAACCCCTTTTGAAAATTTTCTTTAAATGTAGAGTTAATAAGCCCTTGTTTTTAACTAGCTAGTTTCATGCCTTCCTTGATGGGGATATCATGTTGTGTAAGACTAGGATCAAAACCATGAAGATCCTCATAGGACCAAGCGAAAACATTTTTCAATCCACCAAGAAGCTTGGAAAACTTCGTTTCTTCTTTATCAGAACATCAGGTACTTATTTTATCATTCTTGGAAGACTCGAGCGCCCCAATGTTCTAGGAGATGGTTTCACCCACCCTCCTTCTTGACCCCTCTTCTCTCTATTTTTATTTATTTCCGATATCACTCGATGAAAATGAACTCTCAAGAGGATTCAAGCCCTTAAGAATTTTGTTGTTTTCTATGAATGTCATTTCCTTGGGCTTAAGAGGTTCATCTTGAATGAAATCACAAATTCTCTCATCGTTAGGGAAGGCCTACCAAGATCCTACATTATTTGGGATATGTGAATGATATAGGGATTGAAAAGAACAATCATGTCTATGAGGAAAAAGTTGTTGATTAGGAGAATATGCAAAGACAACTAACCAATTATCCATTGAATTCAACTCCCTCTTAACATGAGTGATGTTGAAAGATAAGAGGTCCGAGATAAGTGCCCAAACAGTTTGGGTGTATCGTTCCATCAACTTGTTTCTAGTAGAGCATACCTTACGTATCATGTTCACAACAAGCTCAGAATATCCAAAAATTGAAAGGTGACCACAACCAAGATTAGGGCACTTTCAATGCATAATAATAAATCTTCAAATTCAGTGACATTATTTGTGCAAGCAAACTCCAACCTGTAAGACATGTTATGATTTTTCCCTACAGGGAAAACCAAGATAATTCCAGCCCCATTACCTTCATTAGAGTGTGAACTATCAAAGTTCATGTGCCACATATCATTATCTAAATTGATTTTTTCCAAAGGAATATTATCCTCCTTAGCAAAGATGGAATACACTCCTAGGTCCTCTTTGATATAGTTGACACTAGATTGTGGAACACTCTCTACGTAGGGTGAAATTATTCCCTCTCTAAGGACTATAATGTTTGTTATGAGGAAAATATCTCTATGGCTAGGGTGAACCACAAGACACAGGTATGACTATAGAAAATGACTCAATTCTAGCATATGCTATATAAACTAATGTGCAAGAGAAGTAAGAAAGAGGCTTACCTCATCCAAATGTTTGATGATGTCCACCATTGAGCACTTTGACCAATAGCGTTATACCTGCAACAAGTTCTCAACAAACAAGTAGATAAAGCATATAGTGATGATATAATAGGTTAGCACATGATATAACATAATCCATTAATATACAAAACAAACATGCCCATGGATCATAACACATATATTTGCAAGATATCAATTGGACGAGAAAGGAGTATTTCTATTAATAAATGATCAACAGAACTAAAAACATTACAGACTTCCATGTCGGCACGGTTCGGAACCAAGAAACCGAGTTCCTTTCGACCGGGCCTCCACCACTTCAATCCTCCACCAAAGGCAAGCTCATATAAGGGAGACAAAGAGGTTCTCCATCAATAAGGGAATATCTTGGGGGTTGAAAAATGTGTTTAGACTTAAAGGAAAAAGGGATGCAGACTCAATAATGAAGTAATAATTTTTCCAGACTAACTTTTCTCTGGAAGTTGAATTCTCTCCTTTTTCCATAGCTCATAATTGGCTTCTTTATAGCCTTCAAAATGTAACTGAAGGGATGAGTCAGAACGTTTCCAGTATATGGAAGGCCAAGGATCAGAGATCTCCTATCGTGACATGGAAACCCAACATTTAATTTTGATTTTATGGCACAAATACCGATGTATGTAGGTTGTAGTGGAGAAACCAACGTATACGATTGCTGTATATTTTTCAAGGTGCGTACAAGTAGAATTTTTTTTTTTTTTTGTCTCTAGATTTATCAATCAGGGAAAGTAAATCTGCATGGGGGAATGGAATAAGGCCCTCTCTACAAGATTGCATAGGGTGAGGCAAATATTTCTATAACAATGTTCTTACCATTCCAAGGCACGGATAAATGCGTCCCATTGAGTGAGAGGTATCCACTTGTTAAGGCTTCCAAATCTCTTCCCAATATAATTGAATAATTTATTATAGGCATATCAATTACCTAAATTCTGAGGGTTGTCCTTATTTCAGGATGAGCTCATAAAACTAAGGTCACATCTTTAATCTTGCCTATGGTTGTTTTTTGTAGGCTATTATAATAGAGCATGCTTCTGGCGTTTTCATTTGTATAAGACAAGCCTATCTCTTCCATAATATTATTCGACATCACACTTGGGCCTAAACCACCATTAATGAGGCAACAATGGGCGATCTTATTCATAATATTTATAGAAATACAAAAAGGGGGATTTTTTACAGGGTATCTAAATTTATGTACACCTACTTTATTTACATTTGAATCCTCTTCATTTACCTCTTTAGAGAGGTTGGCTAAAACAAAATATTTCCCTTCAAAGAATTGTTTCAGATGCATCTGTTGTTCAGGGATGACAACCATGTCCAAAAGGGTTGCATCTGCTTTGATGTTGGCCAACTGGTTCAAGATATTGTATTTGGAAGAGGGGAGAGGAGAAGTTGTTCCTTGACTATTAGGAACCTTAGGAACCTGAACAATAGCTGCGGGTGAGGATGAGCTTGGACTAGAAGAATTGCGGGGAGGATAAAATTTTCCCTTTGGAGCATAGGCTTTGTTCCTAGTATTGATGACCATGACATCTTCTGGCTCTGCAAAATCTAGGACAACGATAATAGCTTCTGGTATCTAACAAAAGATATTATCTATGGAACTCTTCTTTACCTCACATGTGGGTTCCTCGTGGTGTTCCTCGCAGAAGTTACACCAGATTCAAGGCAAGATGGCTTTAGGATGAAAATTGTTTTCAATCAAATTCCTAAAGGGGGATGTAGAAGAGGATGAAGCTCCAGGGGTGAGAGGTGAGGCAGTCCCCCTTCGCTCGAATGCTATCATACAATTTTTCATATATTGGACTAGATATAAGAGGGAAGACATGTATGTCTATCTCACTGATCCCCCCTTGGGAAGACCTGTTCTTTCAAGTTGTTCTTCATACTCTGAAAATGTATGCAGAGTGGAACTGAGATTATCAATGGATTTTTCCTCAAGCCTATGACAGTAGGGGGAAGGAAATGCATTGTAGTAATGCATGAAAGTGGCTTGGTTCTGAGGGCGGATGAGTTCAGGGATTTGATTGTATAACTTAGTGAAACACAAGTTGAAAGACTTGATGGTCTCACCATCCTTATAGATGACGTTATTATATTCCCTTAACTTCTCGGCTAGGATTTTAGATTTCCCATAAGTGGATCGGAACCAATAGATTAACTCCTCCTAAGTAGACAAAATCTTAGGAGGAAGATCAAAGAAATCGTCCACAACCTTTCCTTCCAAGGAATCGATGAATAAGTGAATGCAAGTATCATTGTCATTGGATCCTATGTTATGACAAGCATTAGAAAATGCCACCAGGTGTTAGTTTGTAGTGACAGTGTTATTTCCTGAAAACCTAGGAATATGCTCTTTAAATTTAGGAACTGGACGAGTAGTAGGTGCTAGGTTAAGAGGAGATGACACATGCCATGGTGTGGTTGTGGTGTCTTCTTCGAATTGAAAAGGCCTATACGTTTTAATGACTTTGGTGGGATTTGTGGTAGATTGGACAGGGATATGGTGGCTATATAAGCTACCAATCATTGATGAAGATGAATACTGAGAGGATGAAGCACTTCTAGTGTCACCAGAGCGACCACTGGATTCCATCTTGTCGATGATAGATGAGGGAAAGAAAGATGAACTTGATGAATCAGACAAAGTTCTCCTTATAGCACTTTGTTGGGAAGATACCACAACATTCCTTCTTCCTATTTCAGCAATAGGATTGATTTTCAGTGATAAGCCTCTTCTTCTTCTAGAAGCTCGAGAGTCTAAGGACATGAAATAAAGGCCAAAAATGAAGAAACAAGAAGGTTAAATTGTTTATTTCTAGGTTTTTTATGTCTAGCTTCCAATCGTTCTTGAGCACTAATATCTCATTCAATTGCTACCGAAGAATGGTTAAGCTTAGCACGGGTATTGGTAGTGTCCAAAATGGTGTTAAACAGGTTCAAAGCAATGTTTGTTTGGTCTTGGAGACCGGGCTCAATATTGGGCTGCCTTTCAATAGGCACAATCATTAAGAAATAAAACAGTCAAAGAATCAATATCAGAAAAATAGATGTATCGATGAAAAATCGAATATAAAAATTAACCAGAGAGATATCGAAGATCTCCCCAGTATGGTCACCAAATAAATGTCGAGGAAAAAATATGAAATGATCTTACTCAAGCATTTTTAGATTCTTCTTGGCTAAATAAAATAGACAGAAATGTCACCCTAGGTTTATAGCCATCAAAAATAAAATCCTAACTCACAAGTATCAATTACAAGTGCTTAGGCTAGTCTTTTGCACAAATAAAAGCTTGCTAGAAAATTCATTTGAATAGGATTTTCTGAATATAATAGTTGTTGAAAACAAATGTAAAGACAGAAGTAAGACACCAAGATGATAATCAAGACAGATGAGACATAAAGAAATCCTTTATTTCATTCCAATTCACCAAAGAGTCATTCTCTTTACAAAATCTCATACAAACATTTCAGACCAAACTCAAACTTAGACGTCCCTGATGGAACATACAAAAGGACCTCTGATAGAAAAACAAAATTGAACTCTAAAAGTTGGATCATCTAGCCACATATTGTTGCCCACTCGACTCTGCACAATAGCCTTTGTCAGTCATGAAAACTAATTCACAAACAGACAAGTCTACACAAACTATCAAAGATAGATCAACACCTTTGAAAAAAAAGTGTCTGAATGATTTAATTCAGCCCTGAATGTTGTTGTCTACAATAAGACCCTGCTATCATAAAAGAGAATTAGGCTTGTGATAAATTAAGGAATGAATGAAAACTGAACTATCTCAACATAAACTCAAAGAGCAAACCTTAGTATGATTCTCCTTCTATCCTCTCCTTGTTCCTCCCTTTCCTTTTTCCTGTAAGAAAATAGAATTGGTTGAAGTAGTTGAACCACCTCATTATTTAAGTTAACTAAAAACTCAACCAACTTTTAGTTACGGGAGGAAAGTAATAAATCATAATAAGGGTTTTAAATAAATAATAACTAGTAGGTGGGACCCCTTGTGACTCCCATTGATCTCTTAACAATTATATCATAATTAGTCAATTTAAACAAGAAAATCTCTCCTTGTGACTCCCATCATCACATGCACATTTGAAAATTTATCTCATTTATATTTGACATTATTTTCGAAAATGCATTACTCATATATCCAAAAATAAAACATGTTGTCCAAAAACTTCTCAAGTCAACTGTCATCAACAATAGATAAAATAAAAACTCAAAAGACATATTTCCCACTCCGAGATGCAATATTTTCTTGATTATTGTTGACACCCTTCATTTTTTTGGAATTTACCTTGGGCTGCGCTGAGCCTTTAGGCCTAATCTCGTTGATCACGTGAGAACAATTGTCCCTCAAATGCATCAGGGAAGACACGGATTTGTCAGAGCCATTGGAGGGAGAGGAAGGGGAAGAAATGGATTTTCCTTTGTCAAGGGCATGGTGGGCCTCAGTTTTCAACCTTTTTCTAGAATGAGAGGACTAAACTGGTGAGTGAACAGGTGCAGCTTGGACAATCAGGTTAATAGGCAGGGGAGAAGGTAAGGACAAATTAGGCCAGCCATGATGTTGGGAGACTGTCGGGTGGAAAATATCTTACCATTCATTGTTTTCAGGAACCTCAAGTTGCAATGAGACATGATGGGGCACGTAAATACCAAGGGGTTTGGAGCTTGGAAGGGAGGCCTTTCAGGCCTAGGTTGGACCACTCCTTGCCCAATCCAATTGAAAGATCTGGTCTCAAACCATTGGCCTAACTCTTGCGAGTCGACTTCAAAGTGTATGGAAAACCTTGGCCTTCTTGGGCCTCTGTTCCAATTACCTCTCCCTCAGTTTCCTCTGTCATGGCTACCTCGGCTGAAAAAACTCATTCCTGCATGCATGATTGATTAGAAAATAGTCCTTTAAACAACCATGCATGATAATTCTTTACAAATATGAAATAGATTTTGTCTCAAAAACATATCAATCTCATGCAATCCAATCCATATAAAATTTTCAACTATTGTCAATGAGAAGGGGGTGAACAAAGGTCATGGGATATGTGAGGGGCTTGTATTTCAAGAAAAATGATAAAGTGAGGGGGAAAAGAAACACAGTTACTTCTCAAATACTACAAACAATCAACTATAATGAAAACCAAAGAAAACATCATTGTAATCCAACCGAGAAAACGCGACTCTAAACTTCTTGAATACATAATTATTCTTGACTGTAATTAAATTTTAGAATAGGGAGTGAAAAATGAATGTGGGAAGGCGAGGGGGTTGTAATTAGCGGAAAGCAAAAAAATGGTAGGGAAAGAGAGATATTATTCTTCATAAAATTAATTAAGTGATCCATAAAACCATTCTGTAAAAGGAAACACACCAACCAAATGACCACTGAGACCCAAAACAATTACTGTGCATAGTTCAAGAAATCATGTGCATTAACTTGCTCCCTTCTTGTAATCAAATATCAAATGTAGTGTCATTAAACAAGATAGTATGTAGTCCACAATAGCCTGTAGGGGAGCTCTATTCATCTCACTTATCCATCTAATATTTTAAAACACTTCCCACATGAATAAACAATAAACCATTATGTTCAACATCAAAATCAACCACTGCCCACAAATTATTTTAATCATCAAATACAAACTCAAAGGTCATGTTCGATTATGTGTTTTAATTCATTTAATAATTGAATTGCAATGAGGTTATAGTGTCATGGACCCTATGTTTGTTTCTGCTAGGAAACATGATATTTATCAATAGACAACCACATACAACCATCAATATTTTAAATGCAGGATCTTGACTTGCCATTTAAACTCACGGACAACCATTACCATTCAACACATACTATGATGTGGAATACACAGACATCCGACAAAACATAAGAGTATTTCCATGACTGTACAGGTTCAATCACTCTGAATCTAAACATCCACAATGATGGGCTATCAATCCAATACAACGAGGCAGAAACAACATGCCCAATCTCATAACACAAGTCAATCAAATTGAAACAAAGCCATGTTTAAAAACCCGTGACCTTCTCTAATGGCACAGTCAAATAATATCGATAACAAGTACAGTGGATAACCATGCCATAATTACCACGATGCAACATTTCCATTTGACAATTTTAAAATGTACATGCACAATATCATTAACTCAACCTATCATGCTGAGCGATCAATCCAATACAAGGAGGTAGCAACAATATTGCTCAAATTAATCAAATTGCAACAAAGCCATACTATGTAAAAACTTGTGCCTATCCTTGATGACATAATCAAATAACCATAACATATACAGTGGATGGAAATACCATAATCATCATGATTGCAATAATCCATAATAAAAAACACATAGTCACAGTAATCATTGACTCATGTTGTAGGAATTCCATACACACCGTGCATCACGTGTGGGGCATCACTATGCATTAAACAATTGTAAACCAATGCCTAGTTAACATTTTAATAATCTCAATGCGAAATACAGTGTCTGTGCATCAATCCCATTCTTAAATCAACCAATTTCAAAGTTGATCTTATCAATTAGACTGTCATAATAACCAATTGCAGTGACTATAACCAAAAAACACTGTCAGGATAATCAACAGAGACGAATTGACAATAGAAGATTATCGGCAATGAATCACCAAACCATAACCATCGACCATGTATCCAACATGACATAATGGATTTCCTTTATCAAAACTTAGATTTGAGTAGTCAAGGTTTGGCCCCGTGGACCAATCACACGGAGACATGGAGTTGAATCCCGACATTAGGTGAGAACCTTCTAGACCAATGGTGCATGCACAGGCTATACCACAAATGTCTTCTCAGACAGGGTGACAATCCTCGTGATAGAGGAGATATGAACAGAGGAGCAAGGCTCCAGTTTGACCTTGTAACAAGAATTAAAACACGCAGGGTATAACCCTCATGTGTCTCCCAACCAACCCAAAAATGATGAGCTAGGACAGGGCTGATAAATAATAGTCACTTTAAGCAATCCCTTTGGTAAACGATGATTACAAATCACTGTGCAACATTAGTAACATGAACGAACTCATACCCAAGTGAAGCAAAGTGCAGTGACACAATGCGTTCAAAACCCCATGACAACAAAAGACTGGGTATGGAATACGAAGGCATGGAGACAACCAACCACTCTAAACCAAATGAAACCCTCTGACTAAAACCATCAAGGATGACAAAGAGTCTTTATTGTTTCCTATGCAAAGAACAACCAATAACTCTGTGAATTCAAACATTATCTCAATGAAAACCACCAAAAAAATCACAAATTTACACAGTTGTCATACTTAAGGAAAGAACAAACCCATACATACCGAGCCACTATCTATTTCATAACAAGAGAAAATTCATGGATGGCCAAAAATACATACTTGTAACCAATAATTCCTTCAAATGCGAATTGTCTGAGCGATTCTCCCTCTACTTGAAAATCAGAGCTTAACCACAACAAACACAGTTGAAGAATAGCCCAACTAGGGTGGTGACCAGTGGAAGAGTAAGGGTGATGTGTAGTAAATGCACATCGCCTCCACCCCTAGTCAATTAATTTCTCATCACACGCCAACCGTTAACCCATTAACCATTCATTTAAACCATGCATTAGAATCAACAACTATCACTTGTCAAACGCACCACCCACATCATATCTTACCATTTCCAACTTAACCATAATGCATATCAACTATATACTCAAACAATCGCATAGCCATTAACTTATTATCTAGGATAACAACAAGCATTTAGATTTCGATGCATGTAGGTAGCATAAGAGCATAGTTCAATTCCTTCCTTTTTGCTTTTAGCTTAGGTTGCTTTTATTTCTTTTAATTTCTCTTAGGTGTTGTCATTAACATGTTTATTGTGTAGGTGTCACAGTAAGGAATCCATGAACATATAACAATGATAACAATGGATACCAAGGCCATCATGATCATGAAATTAGAGCCTAGAGCAGGAGAAACAACATATAACATGCCTTATCCACCATTTAATTGTCTCAATTAGAACCAACACATAATAAGCCCAATCCATCGCCAATAGAAACAAGATCTCATCAACTATGTAAGCGGTGTCAAACAATGGCACCAACATCAAACAAGAGCCATATATTATCTCCCAATCTACAAGGGGGTCCCACCTACTAGTATTATTTATATTGCTAGCTTATAATAATGGGCTTTAGCAATACTTTGCGGGCAAAACCTTATTGACGATTTTAATCATCAACACGACGTTCGAGCGAAATAAGGCATGAATTAGAAAGAGATTCCAAATTCCTGGAGTAGAGGATAAGTGCCATATTAATAAGCACCTAGTCACAGCCTGTGGTCACATGCGATTGAGGGCTAAAGAAAAAGGGCTAGTGCCCAAAAATTATTTGATTTTAAGGAAGAAAAGGGGATTAGAAAGGGATCTCGTGGGGTTTTGATTTGTTCAAACCTGCACCTAAAGAAGTAATAAGGTTGGTGAACCTTATGATAGGATCCAAAAAGGGTCCAAGAGCCAATTTGGCTCTAATAAAGAAGAATATTTGTATCGAGATTACCTCCCAGGAAGCACAATTGTTCAAATATCCATAACTTTCAGCTCAAGACTCATGATTGAGCAAGGGAGAAGTCATTGGAAATATATTAGACAATAGAAAATAAATTTTCACCCAGAACTTGATCTGAACAAAAAATTTCTCATAAAATCAGAAGAAAGAAGTTTGATATATTATTGAACCAGAATGGTTCATAATTTCATTAAATTGTTGAGACAATTAACTTGACAAAGTTATGTTGGCTGCACATTTTGCAGAATTGACAACAACTAGATCAGATCAGAATCAACATAGAGTGCAGATATATGGATGATACATAGGGGGCTTACAACTAGGAATATGAGATCAGAGGAATGGATGTACAATTGGGTAGGAAGGAGCAAACTCCAATGGACATGGAGAATAAACGGATGATAACATGAATATGGCAGAGAACATTAGAAATTTGCAGAAAGATGTCCAAAGTCATAAAGATGATAATGAAAGGATTATGAAAGCTAAGGAGTAGAGGGAGGACCTCAACATGAAGTTAATGCAGAACCTGGACAGAATTGAAAATAAATTAGATAAGGAGAATGGCTAAAGAAAATTCAGAATCCATAGGTCTCCTGAGGAGAAAGGAATATCAAGGACTATTAGCAGACATCGCCAACACTACCAAAGGAATTCCAAAAGGAGAGAACACAACAACTCAAGTCCATCCCCTATGAGGAAACATCATAAGAGGTCTGGGGTGGATGAATTGTGAGGAGAAATGAACAAGATTAAACCTCCTACTTTTGATGGTGAGAACAAGAAGGACGAAGATGCCGAGACATGGTTGTTAGGCATGAGAAAATATTTCCAATTACATAATTATTCCTCTCATGTGGAAGGAAGAATTTCTATCTATCAGCTTAAGGAAAAGACATCCATGTGGTGGGATCATCTTGTGCAGGTGCAACACATCAAAGAGAAAAATGTTACTTGGAAGGAATTCAAGAAGTATTTTGAAAAGAAATACTTGATTAAGAGATATTATGACAAGAAAATGAAGGCATTCTTTAAACTCAAGATGGGAAGTATGATCATTGATGAATATGAAATAAGGTTTTTGGAACTGTTGAAGTATGTATCCTTCATACAGGATGAGAAAGTAAAGATTCAAAGATAGTTGAGTGGTCTGTCTTCTTTCATCGGTGATAAGATTCAATATGATGATCCTAAAACTTTGGAGGAGACTATAAGGTGAGCCAAATTCCTATATTATCAACATAAAGGAAAGCCTACTTTTCAAAAATATTGCGAAGAAAAGAAGAAATTCAAGATGGGAAAGAGGAACAAGGGGAGCAAGCCACCATTCTTCAAAAATAGTCCTTAAGCATAACCAGCTTCTAGAGAACCTAGAGTGATTGAGACAGGTGGGAAAAGGCCAAGGAAACCACCTATTCAATTTTGGGGTTGTAAAGGAGACCATATTTATAGAGATAGTCCACACATAAGGGACAAGGTGAGAGATTTACACAATGTACAACAAGCTGAAACATTGGAATACATGGGCATAAATGTACCAAGGATCTATGCAGCCCTGGAAAACAATAAAGCAGAGTTTCAATCACACATGATTAAAGTGGAAGGTATGATAAATAAGCATGCCTTTACTATTTTAATTGATACAAAAGATAGTCATAGTTATATAGATCCTAAGGTGGTCGACATATTGCATTTTCGAAGAAGCAAGCATGGGAAATCTTGGTTGGTGCAGTTGTCTACCAAAGCCAAGAGAAAAGTTAATGAGTGGGTTAAGTCATGTCCAGTGGGCATGAATGGGTGGAACACCAAGGCATATTTGAACATATTTACGTTAGGTTCATATGACTGCCTAATTGGGATGGATTGGTTGGACCAACACCATGTTGTCTTAGACTTTCATAACAAGGCATTTACTTTCCTGGATGAGGAAGGGAACCTAAGGAAAGTCCAAGGAATTCCAAGGGAAGTAGCTATCAGATAAATCTCAGTAATGTAGCTGAAGAAATGCTACAGAAAGGGATGTCAAATATTGGCAACTCATATGGAAGAAACACCTAAGGATAAGGTGTCAAATATCGAAGATTATGCAGTCCTAAAGGAGTATGAGGATGTGTTTAAAGAAATACCAGGATTATCTCCTAAAAGAGATATTGATTTCTCTATAAATATGATCCTTGGAACAACTCCAGTATCCAAGACTCCTTACAGGATGAGTACACCAGAACTGAAGGAGATGCAAATGCAGCTTGAAGAGCTTCTGAGAAAAGGGTACATACACCCAAGTGTGTCACCTTGGGGTGCCCCATTTTTATTTGTGAAGAAGAAGGATGGAACATTGAGATTGTGTATTGACTTTAGACAATTGAAAAATGTAACTGTAAAGAACAAGTATCCTTTGACGAGGATCGATGATCTCTTTGATCAGTTGAACGATGTAAAAGTATTCTCAAAGATTGATCTCAAGTCTAGTTATCATCAAGTAAGAATCAGAGATGAAGACATCAACAAGACTGCCTTTAGGACAAGGTATCGTCATTATGAGTTCACAGTGGTGCCATTTGGGTTATCAAATGCACCAATTGTTTTCATGTGTTTAATGAATGGTGTTTTCCGAGAATACCTGGACAAGTTTTTCATCATATTTTTGGATGACATTCGTATATATTCCAAATAAGAATAAGAGCATAAAAAAACTTGAATATGGTATTACAAGTGTTAAGAGAGCATCAGTTGTATGCCAAATTGATAAAGTGCTCATTTTATCAGAACCAAATTCATTATTTGGGGCATATCATATATGTGGAAGGGATAGCAGTGGACCCTAAAAAAATTGAGGCCATTAAGGGGTGGTCAACACCTAAGAATGTGACAAAAGTTAGATCATTCATGGGTCTCACTGGCTACTACAAAATATTTATTGTGGGATTCTCAAACATTTCTCACCCGATTATTTGCAAAAGAAGGGAGTGAAGTTTTAGTGGACAACAAAGTATGAAAAGAGCCTCCAACATTTGAAGCAGTTGTTAACCAGTGCTCCAATTCTAAGGATTGGAGATCCAAATGAAGACTTAATTGTATGTACATATGCATGTAATGAAGGAATTGGTGGAGTCCTCAATTAGAATGGATATGTGGTATGTTTTGAATCAAGAAAGTTTAAGGGACATGAAAGACTCTATGTCATTCATGATTTGGATTTGGAAACCATAGTGCATGCCTTGAAGAAGTGGAGACACTACCTCATGGGAAATATTTTTGAGTTGAGGACAGACCATAATGGTTTGAGATATTTATTTGATCAACCAACTTTAAATGTTAGGAAAATCATATGGTTGGAATTTCTCAGTGAGTATGACTTTGATATAAACCATATCAAAGGGAAAGAGAACAAGGTTGTTGATGCACTCATTAAGAGAGTGAATGAGTTAAATGCTACAAAAATCAACATGTATCAATGTGATTTGAAGGACAAAGTCTTGGAAGCTACAAAATTAGATTTGCAATACAAAGAATTAGTAACAAAATTACAACAAGGTAATTTGTAGCAGAAGGTTGATAATTTCAAGTTGGGGATTGATGAAATTCTCATGTGCAGAAACATAATTTATGTACCCAATTCCTAAGAATTGAGAAGTCTGATTTTTTTAAGAAAAACAATTGCATCATTCAAGAGCCAACATTATTGGCCAGGCATGAAGAAATAAATTGTTGAGTACATCACCAAATTTTTGGAGTGTCAAAAGGTCAAGGATGAGCATGGACACCCAGTTGGGTTGTTGTAGCCATTAATTATCCCTAAGTGGAAGTGGGAAGTGGTGACAATGGAATTCATCACCAAACTTCCCATAACAAGCAAGAAACATGATACAATCATGGTAGTGGTGGACAAGCTTACTGAAGCTACCCATTTCATTCTAGTGAAGCTTACTCACAAGGAAAACAATGTTGTTGATATTTATATGAGGGAAGTAGCACATTTTCATGGAATACCCAAGACAATTGTGTCTGAAAGAGACCCAAAGTTCACCTCAAAGTTCTGGAAGGGATTATTCAAAGGGTTCAAAACAAATATGAACTTCAACACAACTTATCATCCCGAGTCTGATGGGAAAAAATAAAGAGTGAACCAAGTGATAGAGGATATGCTAAGAATGTATGTGATGGACAAAGAAACTAGATGGGAAGAATATCTACACTTGGTAGATTTTTCTTACAATAATGGGCACCAAACATCTCTAAAGATGAGCCCATTTGAGGCACTTTATGGCAGAAAGTTCAACACAACAATAAGCTAGGACAACCTAGCTGATAGAGAAGTGGTTGAGCTAGAGTTTCTCAGGGAAATGGAAGATCAGATGTCAAAGATAAAGAAGAATTCAAAATTTTCTCAAGATAGGTTGAAAAGATATGCTGATAAGGGTAGAATTCACAGAGAATCATTTGTTGGTGACCATGCGTTTATGCAAGTAAAGGCCAATAGAAGTTCCCTAAAGTTGGGAAATTGTTCCAAGTTGGTAGCTCATTATTGTGGGCCATTTGAAATCTTAGAAAGGATTGGGACTGTAGCCTATATGCTTGTATTGCCTGCATATATGACTATTCATAATCTATTCCATGTATCATTACTCAAGAAATATATACCTGATGCTAATCATTTTATTGATTGGAATGTGATTCAAGTGGAGCAAGAAGGTGCTTTTCGAGTGCATCTGGTGTGCATACTAGATTGAAAGATTAGGTAGGTTTAGAATCAATACATAGGGATAGTAAAGGTCCAATGGACCTAGTATAGTCTTGAGGATGCAACGTGGGAACATGAATATGTTATGCAGGCAGAATACCCACATCGTTTTGAATATTTTTGAAAATCTTGATGTAGTATGTAAATAAGATGCACTAAGGAAAGTGCATAAATAAGGGGAGGGCATTGTAATACCCCAAGGATGAGCCCCTGCTAAATTGTAAACATGTTTTGTAGGGTGGTGAGCCAAGTGATTAGAATCTAGGAGGATTGAGTGATGATTAGGTTGGAGAGCATAGATGCTAAAGGCCAGTGAGCCTAATTTTGTATATGTAAACACTCATATCATTAATATAATTCATCACTATTTGTAGACCAACCACGATAAAAGAGAATGGGGGACTAAACTCCACTAGGCAGGAAAAAGGAGGGCTAATATACTAGGGGAAAAGGGCTAAGCTTGAGAGCTTAACCCCAAGAGAATATCATATTAAATTTCCCTAAATACTAAGGTGAGCATAATTGTTTTATCCTAAGTCTCATGGAAGAGGGAATGAATCCCGCATGGAGATAAACGAGCTCCAAGGGAGCCTTGTGTCAATCTTGGTGAATGTAGTTATATGTGGGAAATTTAGTTTGTTTGGAGGGTTCTTTTCCATTCTAACCATTCTTCCCAGACACCCACACATTCATGTAGGGATCCATTACCTCCATTGTTGACCTTTGAGCATGCAAGTACACATGAAACATGCACACATTTCTAGAGCCATGTCATGTATTTTCCTGTGATAAATAGAACCTGTATTCCTACTAGATGGTACACCACACCTTTAATTTGCCAAGCCCATAACATTCCTCAACAGACTGTTGCTGCTTCCAACATAGTTCCTAGACTGAGCATGCCTTTCTACCATCATCTATTCTATACCCGAGATTTGATGTTTCCATCACCCTTACTCGATTGACTTAGGAGATGGACTGAAGAAGAAGGGTATCAGGCTTGTGGGTTTGAAGAGGAGGGTTTTCAGGCTTGTGGAATGAATAAGCAGGTTGTCAGGCCTGCAATAAAATCTCTCTAGGTGAGAGAGGTTTATGGGGAAGTGATATTCCTAGAGGGATCTTAATGGCAACTATATTTCTCTGATAATTCATGTCCGACCTGTTGTTGAATCCCTGGAAGGGAAGTGGGGTAGTCAAAGGACTGTTGAGTAGAGAAGGGGCACACTTCTTGGGGTGGGACATTAATGTGGGGAATGAGAGGTTGTAGGAAGTTAGTGTGAGTTGGCTCCTGGGACAAAATCCTTCCTATTGACTATGCAACTTCTAGTTGTCTCAGCCTAGCCTAGGAATCCCTTTACCCGTGTGGAGTTTATTCCCAACTCGGGGGTGACCCACTGCTGAGAGTGATGAGTAGTGTGGTCTAAGGATGGGAGGTTCATGGAAGGTTTGCACGCAGTTGGTGGTATTCCATAAAAAGATAAGTACCATTTATGTGTTCAATTGCATACTATGCATTTGTACATGTTTTATATTTATGAGTTTATCCTCTATATGTTGTACGTATATGCTTTATTGTTACTTCCGTATTTTTCTATGTATTAGCATAATGTAATTGTATATTAAGTTTTATTTGTATGATGTTCTGATTGAGTCTCTAAGTGGTATAGCCCAGTGGCCTAAGGATGGGATGTACTAACAAATATGTATCATAACTTAGCAAGAATTTTTTCTATGAGGTAGCATGGCCCGACTTGGGTGGCTGAGGGTGTTACAATATGGTATGAGAGAATAATATATTTTTGGTGGCATGAACAGCTTGGGAGGTCAGGGGAATTTACACTAAAAATATTTCTTCATTCCCAACAATCATGCTTCTTCATCTTCTCCTTTCTTGTTCTCTCCATCAAAATATGGTGGCTTAATTTTCCTCAGTTCCCCTTGCAAGCTATATGAACCATCTCTCCTTCTCTGATGTTTGACCGGAGACATACTTGGGATACTTTCCGACCTCGAACATTCATATTCTCTTCTGGTCGAGTGCCCTGGGGAATGATGATGTTGATTCCTGCTAATACTCCTTGATCATCTAGATCTTCCATGATCATCCCTCCTATCATGAGACCTAGACACTTCCACTTGCTTGGCACTAACTTATTTCCTTGTGCCCAAATCTGTGTTGACTTACTTCTTCAACATATTCACTCTTTGTAGTATCTCCTCCTAAGCTTTCATGATCCTTTCATTATCGGTTCTATATATCTCCACTTCTCTTTGAAGGCTTCTCATAGTTACAGGCTCCTACCTATCTCTTCTTCAATTAGAATCAGGCTCAACATTACCCATCTTGATATGTATACCTCTAATTTATTCTTCATGGTTGTAAGAACCTTGTGCATCCTCCATGTATCTAGTTCTCATATAGGAACTAAGTTATGCTTTGATGTATCTCTAATTCTACAAGAATGTGCACGCAATACTTGCTATTTGAATTAAGCATATTGCAAAATATTTATTAATTAGATTAAAGGTTATTCTTCACATCAATTTATGAATAATCCAATTCTCCAAATCAAAATATGATTCCATAATTATATTATCTTCTGAAACATCTCTCCAACAAATGTACCCATGCTTCATTTTGGGTTTTGAGAGAAATGTTACAACATTTATAAGTTTCAATTTCCACTCTTTTACTACTTTAGAAATATATTTTATTACTTTCTGAGAATTTTTAGAGCCCAATTAAAAATTATGGGTGGAAATATGTCCTCCTCTCCTCAATATCTTTCCAGCGACTATTCATTTTCTCAAATCTGAGTTCCGACCTGAAAGTTATGGTCTAGAGAAGTTTTGACTGTTTTTTCCAATTTATCCTTGTATGTTATAGGTGTCTTCTTTCTC
>ML851245.1:18967-31263 GCA_009831015.1 Picea engelmannii
CAAACCTCCATCATCCTGCAACTGCAACAACGTCGACTAGATCATTCATGCCCAAGTCATTCAATGTGAGAGGGGAAAGAGAACATAGGGAAATGAATAAAACTGACCATGATACCATTATAATCAAACCTTCATTATAGCAGTGTAACAATCCTCGACTAGATCATCCATGCCCGAGCGTTTTAAACATCTTTACAGACAAAATGAAAGAGAAAGGAAGCTAACTTCTATTAATATGAAAGTCTCAAGTTGATTACATAACCATAGAAGAGATCTGGCAGAACAAATTACATATTGGGAGCTCTACTCAACTAAAAACACCCTTTCAAAAATAACATAACTCCTACATACACTCAAAAATTTCGTAAACAACAATAGAGGCATGATCGAGTTTCCATGGTTCTCTGTCTTATTAGTCAGACTGCACCTGCAATCTCCTTCACACATGCCTTTCTTTGTCAGACGTGATCTAGGCTCTTCCATTCCCTCTGAGTCTCCTCGGTTAAACTGCTCTTGCAACTTGTTGTCAGACACAATCTCAGACTGTCTGGGATGATAGACTGCCTTCACAGTCAGACCGTTCTGACAATCCATTCATGGGGGAGATGAGACTTTAAGCACCTCCCCAGCTTTGTAACTGCTTCATTGGGATCATAGACAGCCCAAGGCAAACTCGACACCTAGAATATGTGGCGATATCTCCTTGGCCATTTGTTGCTTCGTTGGACCTTTGCAAAGGGACCCAGCTGGTGGACGTGCATGGAGCTGATGAGGATGAGGCGATGGGTGCTACCGACGGGCTATTGGGTATGCGTGGGAACTGAGGTGTAAAGGTGTGGGGGTGATGCAGTGCAGGTAGAGGACGTGGAGGCAAAGGGGAGGCTGCGATGGTGTGTGATTGGTCAAGGTGGACACGACAACATGATAGAGGTAACATGGAGATAAGTGGAATAGGTGTTGGGAGGTGAGAGAAATTGAAGGGGGGAAGGAACAGGCAAAGGTGACATGGACTGGTAGTGGAAGACACATGTTGGGAGGTGAGAGGGGGAGTGATAGTGGGAGATGTGACAGACAAAGGAGGGATATTGAGTGGGAGACAGGTTTCGGGAGAGCGGGAGGTGGTAAGGGCGAGCGGTAAGCAGTATACTTGGATGGGGGGGAGTGGTAATTGGGAAAGGTTGGGGGGGGGTCTGAGTTCATGAGAGGGAACCATGTTAGTAATGTGGGGGGGCACACCTGAAAACCACCAAATCGGACCCCCCCCTCGTTAAAGGAAAAAGGTCAGGGGGGGTCTGAGTTGGGCTGACGATCATATATTTGAACGTGCCAAGATCAACCACTTATATCTACATGCTCTTTAAAATGACACACCAATCCTTCGGGCCACCAATAGACTTAGGATAAAATGTATTTTGTGGGTTTTTTAATCCCCCTTTTCTTTGCATTTTGTCACCCAAGGGCCAAATACAGAGGGAAAACACCCCATACAATAACATGTCTTAACATTAGGCTCCATGGGGGATAGAGTCCTCCCTGTGAGGCTCTAAGATCTCTTCTGCAGTTCTAGTCGCCTTCTGCATTGGGATATGGATTCAAGCTCAAAACACCCTGCTGAGGAATACAGGCCGATAAGTAAAAAACGAAAAAAAAAAACATACATGGGCTCCATAGGAGCTTATTTATATATAGTCCTAGACTAATTGATTTTTACATGGTTCTAGGTGAAAGAAAATTTCCACCATAGCCATTCAAGTAACTTCCTGACTGGAAGTTATTTTACTTTGTTAGTGACTGATAACATATGATGCAACCGTGACAACAGAATGGTTACATCCTTGATCTTTCCTCCAAAGGTAGCAGTTGAGATAAATCTAGGTGAATCTAAGGCATGAAGGAAATGCAGCTCTCGGGGATGATTTTAGGGGCTAAATTTTCACGCATGGGTTAATTTTCCATGGTTTTTCCAAAACCAAGATTYKCTATTTTAAAAATGATTCACCCAAATTCTATAAGATAAAATTATTTTTCCTTAAAAATCACCAAAAATTTATAAAAACTAYATAAAATCCTTAGAAATTTGAATATTTTTACAAAAATATCGCCAATCATTTATAGTTGGCATATGAAGGATTAGTAAGATTCACCAAGGTTTCTACATTTTAAAATAATTTTTCATCCTTAAAATCATCCTTGGTAGCTCCATGTACTCGTTGACAAGCTCATAAAATGAGTGGCAAACTCTAAAAAATTTGTAACAGACAACTTGATCTGCTCCACAGCTTCTCACACATGGATGAATATATATGGTAAGCAAAGGTGAACAAGAAGATGGATCAGGATGACTGATCCCAGGTGATGGTTTCTCACTGATAGGCTCTGGACAAGAGATAAATTTCCCCTCCTTCTCTTCCTCTTCTTGGCTCTCCCAAGGGTCAGAGTCATAATCATCATAAACAGGACCATTGGAAGAGCTCTTCTTTTCAATCTGCTGCTCAGTGATTCCTGCGGGCCAAGGGTGGTTGATTTCCTCACAATATTTTCCTTTAGTGAATAGAGGATAAGACTTTGTTGCATGCTCTTGGAAATCCTACATTTCTAGTTCATAATCTTATTTGTAGTTTTCATACATAGGTTGACTTCTCCCCATGCTATCAAAATGTGATGTAGGGCTTTGCTGCTCTTCATATGAATACACAACTATTTCTTCACTTATATCTGAGACAACAACTGCATCAGGGCAAAATATACTACTTCTATGGCTATGAAATCCTCAACCTCACCATCATCAGTAGGGTCGCCAATAACCTCTACTTCAAGGACTGGAAAATCCTCTGTGCTTTCCTCAATTTTGAACCTTTCTATCTCAGCAGAGAGTGATTTTACCAGCTCCATCAGCCTACCTAAAACATCTTCTTCCTCCTCATGGTCCTCATCCTCATGACCTTCATTAGACACAGCCATATCTTGATCATGGTCTTCATATTCTTCACAACAAATATGAAAAATAAAATTAGAGGAATAAAACTTTTGGTAGTGCCTATTGAAAACTGCATGAAATTTTCCCAGGGAGGAGATGCTAGCAGGGGGTAAGGACTGATACCACTGATGAGCATCTCATTCTAATGAGAACATGAACATCTCCATTAATACATCTTCATGATGTATCTACCATTGGTGCATGAGTTCATGAAAATCACGGAGATGTTGGGCAGGGTTGTCCTCTTTATGCTCTTTAAATATGGGCAAAAAATCAACCCACTCATCGATAGTAGGAACAACGTTAGGAAAACCAAGAACAATAAAAAAATTAAAAGGAGAAAACCTTCGAGCCAAGATTTTGTCCATTTTGAACCAGTGGAGTCGCCAATCGATCCTTCAACCATGGAATCCCCATGTGGATGATGTGCAGTAAGAGTGTGTTTGGTCTTTGATCACCATCAAATATTAGATCTAATCATTGGGTTCTCCCAAGGGCTACTAGGTCTAGCTAGAAGCAGCTACACTGAAATAGTGTATTTGAGACAGTGGAGTCACCTCAGTGGAGTCGCTAGGTGCACAATTGCAATCTTTGGTGTACCAAGTTTTGATGCACCTTCATAACCAATAATATTTGTCATTCAATCCCATCAAAAATCTTCAATTCATCCCCAACAATAGTGCCATAAATGTTAGCACCAAAATTCACCTCCTGATTACGGGGGAGGTAATCCCAGTACCCATCAGAGTTTTTATATCACGGGTTGGTTTAAAGAGGTCAAATGGGTGAAAACTCAAAATCTAAATGATTTTCAACAAAGGACTGGATAGGAAATGCATAGGGAAGTGAGGGCCACATTAACTTTAGTCATGAAATTTAGTTAAAGCGAGAGTAGAGGGAAGACTTAGGAGAAACATGAATGAGAATTCTTTGGGCATCAGGCCTTCCAATAGCTTCGGGAAGAAAAATCAAAACTTAGGAGCCTTCTTAAGCTCAAGTTCAAACACTAAAATATGTCTACTAGGGACACAATTACAATTGTAGCATGATCAAACCTCCATCATCTTGCAACTGCAATAGCTTCGAATGGATCATCCATGCCCGACCCATTCAATGTGAGAGGGGAAAGAGAACGTGAGGAAATGAATAAAAATGACCACAATACAACTATAATCAAACCTCCATTACAGCAGGATAATGATCCTCGACTGGATCATGAATGCCCAAGCATTTTAAATAGATTTATAGACAAAATGAAAGAGAAAGGAAGTTGGCTTCTATTAGCATGAAAGTCTCAAGTCGATTACATAACCAGAGAACAACTCTGGCAGAACAAATTACAGATTGGGAGATCTACTAAACCAAAAAGACCCTTACAAAAATAAAATAACTCTTACATATACTAAAATTTTTTGTAAACAATAGAAGAGGAGTGCTTGCATTTCCATGGCATTGTGTCTTCTCATTCAGACTGCACCTGCAGTCTCCTTCACACAAGCCTTTCTCTATCAGATGTGATCTAGGCTCTGCCAGTCCCTCTAAATCTCCTCGGTCAAACTTCTCTTATAGCTTGCTGTCATATGCAATCTCAAACTGTCTGAACTAGTAGACTACCTTCACAGTCAGACCATTCTGACCTTCCATTCATGTGGGAGACGAAACTTCAACCACCTCTGAAACTTCATAACTTCTTCATCAGGATCATGGATGGCCCAAGTCAAACTCAGAACCTGGAAGATGTGGTAGCCTCTCCTTGGTCGTCTGCTGCTTCACTGGACCTTTGTCGAGGGACCCAGTTGGCGGGCGTGGATGGAGATGATGAGGATGAGGTGATAGGCACGAATGACAGGTTACAAGGTATGCATGGGCACTAAGGTGTAAATCTGTTGGGGTGATGCGGTGTAGGGAAAGAACATCGAGGAAAAGAGGATGTTGTGATGGTGTGTGATTGGTCAAGTGGGACATGACAACATGAAAGAGGTCACATGCAGAGAAGTGGAATAGGTGTTCGGAGGTGAGAGGAATCGAAGGGGGGAAGGAACAGGTGGAGGTGACACGAAGGGGAAATGGAAGACACATGTCAGGATGTGAGAGGGGGAGTGAGAGTGGGAGATGTGACAGATGGAGGAGGGAGACTGAGTGGGAGATAGGTGTCAGGAGAGCAGGAGGCGGTAAGGGTGAGAATTAAGTGGTCTACTCGGAGGGGGGAGGGGAGTGGTAAGAAGGAAAGGTTGGGGGGGGTTCTGAGTTCATGAGAGGGTGCCATGTTAGTGGGGGGGGGCTATGCCTGAAAACCACCAACTTTGACCCCACCGTTAAAGGCAGAAGGTCAGGGAGTGGGGGTCTGAGTTGGGATGACAACTATAGATCTGAGCATGCCAAGATCGACCTCTAAGATGTCCATGCTCTTTATCATGACATGCCAATCCATTGGACCACCAACAGACTTAGGATAAAATGTATTTTGTGGGTTTTCAAGCCCCCTTTTCTTTTCATTTTATCACCCAAGGGCCAAATCCATAGGGAAAACACCCCATAAAATAATATGTGTTAACACGGTCAACCAATGCCTTGCGGAACACAAGTTTATTACAAGAAAACACCAAACAAAATAAAAAATAGAAATAAAAGGACTCTACAATTAGTCTACCTTACACCTACCCATTTGTCTTTATGAAACACACACACACACACACACACACACATATTTGTTTTTAACATAAATATTGTTTTAGGGCTTGGTCGTTCACCGAGAGGGCATCGGTTTCTCCCCTCATATTTTGCAGCCAATATGTGCCTGCCCTAAGTTTCTTGCATACCTAGAAAGGTTCGAGCCATAGATTATGGAAATTCAAATGTTTTCCCTTAGATTCATTTTCTCTATCCCACTTCAGAACTAAGTCTCCTACCTCAAAACTCTTCTGTTTGGCCTTATGCTTGTCAAACCATCTTTTAACTATCTGTTGATGAGTGACGAATTTGATTTTTCTTTCTCCCTTTCTTCTTCCAGGATGAGAAGGGTATCAATTCTCTATTGAATAACTAATGAGGGTTGTCCTCTAGATCCCTGAGCAAGCTACAGAGATGGAAGATATAACCCATTTGGGAGAATGGCTTCTTATTTGTATACTAGAAAGTATGGGGAGTTCCTTATATCTTTCTTGGGTGTTACTCTGTTGTCCCAATGGGAATTATGAAGCAAGCTATTCCAATTCCTCTGATTGTCTGCAACTTTTTTCTTCAAGATCCTTGTTGTGTTGGTTTTTTCACTTGGGTGAGAAAAACAACAATACTTGCATGTCTAGATGAGCTTGCTAGACAAGACAAAAGTTTTTGAGTGGGTTAAACTAGCCACACACATGTAATAAACAAAGAAACAAAATAAAACAACTAAGAAATAAAATTTAGAAAGCATGAGAAACTTAGAACCATATAAATCAACCAATGACGAACATAACGAAACCAATGGATCAATAGATTAGTAGGAAAAACATCATAGAGCAAAATGAGGAATTATGAGTCCCCACTTCCTCCTTGGGAGGGCTCTTGAGTTCCCTAATGGAGAGATCTTCTTACAATGGAAGAAAAATAAAACCAATGCCTATTCCCTCAAGAGGTGAGTGGAATGGCCTATTGCAATGATGCTTGAAGGCTTCAAAGAGAAAAGAGGATTCTCAAGGGAGAATTCTTGCAGCATAACAATACAATGAAGATCTCAGTTTCTTAGTGCACCCATGGCTCTTATTTATAACATTTCTTCAAGGAAAAATGTAATTGGTTCTTGGTGTGAACATGGGGCCTTTTAGGGCACCCTCTAGTCCTTGACCATCCACCCATTCAAATTTTTCTCAGATATGAAGGTCGAATCATGTTGGGAGCTGGTCCATAAGTGGTTGAGGGGCCGACAAGATCCATAAATGTGTTGTTCATACAAGTGCACAACTTTTCTTGTACATAATCACGCACTTGGCGCATTGTGTGCTTTGAGGACTTTGTTGGCCCGCTCACACTGTGCATGCGCTTCCTTTGGTGAATTTTTGAATGTCAATTTTTGACCCAATTGTATAGTTTTTTGCCTTTTGAATGCATTTCAGTGTTGTAGGTGAACTAATTGTTGTTGGCATTGAAGTGTTTCTTTAACCATTTGCGTGCAATGTTGCAGATGAAATTTCAGTGATAACAAATGCCCCATGATGTGTGAGGTTATGAGCATACATATAGCCGAAATAGATCAATGTTTATTTTACGAAAAGAGAGATCCACCAGAGGGAGAGGGAAAATTGTGGGACACAAACATTTCTCTAGGGGAAAAAAGAAAATATGTGTACAAACGAGGCAAGCATATCCCATGCTCATGTCATGTAACCATAATGTGAGACTGTAACTGAAGGTGTATGATGATGTAGATAATTACATCACCCTCGGGGGTAGTTGATAATGGCAGATGACAATTCTAAATGGTGAATCGACTTTGAATTGAGGAAAGGACGACTGTAAGAATTGTCGATGACTCGTAGGCATTGATGGCCTAACGAATTCATAGGTCTTTAGCTGGTATGAAAAAAATACAATAGTCGCATAGTAATACCCACTGTAACATGAGATTTTGTTGAAGTCGAATGCTATGGGGGTCAACGGAATCAGATAGCAATGATGAGTCTCTTTGTGTTGTCTGAGACTCCTCATTGTAAAGGTAATGATGTTGATTTTCTTCATATAAGATATAATAGATATTCAATATATTATTACAATTATAAGTGTTCCATATATAAGGAACATAAGGTGACCATCCATGAAAGGATGCGTCCCTTGAATAATCAATAACTATTTTTTATTATTATTTACTTATTATATACTATAGTTAATAATCAATTAATAATTATATTATTAATTTTTATCTTTAGAGAATGTCTTCTCGATGTTGTCCAAACATCAACAAATGAGAGTAAAGATATTTCCGCCCTTCTGGAAACTGTTTTGATGTCGAGAGAAGGGGAGACATGACTCCAAGAATCAAAGGTCTTCGTGAAATCCACTGAGATGATATCATGTACTGATAGGTAACATGGACAAATTCAAGATGTGGTGAGACTCAAGACTGCCCTTGGTTGGGGAATTTTGAAGGATGATTGGAAGCAACCGTAAAACAACATCTAATGTTAGGGGGATGACTAGATATGGGGTTAAAATGTGTTAGAGGCTAACAAAGTGGAGAAACTCAAAGATCATGGGTACATGGACTTGGGATACTCGGGGTTCGTGAACGATGTCGGAATGAAAAAAGAGAGTGGATACCCCAACCAAGGGAGACATGGGTTGCTTTGCCGGGAAAAGAAGGTTATCAAGGGTGATGACAAAAAAGATAAGTAAATGATGGAAACAAAGGATTTTTACAATTACTAAAGAAATAAAGAATAATTTGGGTTGAGTATACAGATACAGAAATGGGTTCCCCAGTGAAATATGTCTTGTCCTGTTAGGGTGCAAGTTGTGAAAGAGAATTGGTGGAGGGTGGGGGCCCCATGGGTGGGTTTCTGTATGAGGTAAATGAATGGAGGACAATCTGCAGATGGGAAAAATGATGGTGGATGAGATGGTGGGATAATGATACTGCAGGGGTGCATTCAAATAGAACCGAGATGATATGACTAGGGATTCCATTGGTAAATCTATCAATGTGACGAGAAGTATGGGGTGAATTCTCGAAAGTGCATAAGACTATCGTGACTCCCATCCCTAGGGGGTGAAATTAGAATGAGTGTCAAGTGGCCAAGGGGAACTATGAATGGGACAAATCATGTGGGAGAGAGTGCTACTGGGTGACAGTACCAAAATGCAGTGGAGGTGAAGGTACTACAAAGATGGATGTAAGGACCCTAAAGGTAAACGTCAGAGGGTGTGACTGGGAGATGCAATTGATTTACAGAGGGCATAATTTCATGCTAGTGTCGAACATATACTTGAAGGGGCTGTCTCTCTTGTGGACAAGTACTTGCACACAGGAAAACCAAATACTTGATGTGAATAATATATGATGATAAATAACATATAACAACTATTTGATAAAATTGAACATGAGCACGCGTACCTAAACGTGACGTGACAAAAATGCTCTTTCGAGGACAAGTTTAGATGGCATCCCAAAAAATGTGAATGTATAGATGGTGGGACTAAGATCCAGTACCTAAGAATGGATTATAAAAATGGAGGCTCCGAGATCTATTGGTAAATGTTTAACATGCAACATATGCTTGTCATTTATGGCAAGTATAGTAGCGAAGATGGCATGAGTACAAGAAGAAGTATCAGAAGTATTTTAGGGAGATGCTGTAGAGAAAGCTCGATAAGTTCAGAAGAGATAGTGCAGAGGATCATTGACAGGTTTAACAGGCAAAGTGAGCTTGTCATTGATGGCAGGATCAGAGTGTGCATTGATGGCAAGACCAGCATGATCAACAACGCAATGATAATGGAAGAGGAGGAGCATCAGTGATTGTTGGATCCCATCCCGAATCCCCGATGACCATCAGATATGAATTTAGACAAGAAGAATGTGCAGAAGATGAGGACAGATCTTAGGCATCAGATCTGAGCATAAGATCTGACCATCGTTGGATCAGGGAGAACCTGCACGTTCATTAAAGAGCAAGAAGTGGCGAAATCGTGAAGTGGAAAAATCGCGAAGTGGCGAAATCGAGAAGTGCTGAAATTGCGAAATGAAAAATGGAGAAATGATCCTAGCCATTGGATCAAGGTGTGATCTAGGCCGTCAGATCCAGGAGGTTAATATGGCATACCACATCAGAAAGGATAGTCATGGGCCGTTGGATCAAAAGGACGCATGAAGAAAAATCAGAGCACCACAAAGAATCCATTTTGGAGTTTCATAGATTCGGAAATCCAAAGGAAAGAAGTTCAAACTCGTGATACATGAGATCACGAAAAGTTCTTGACCATCATATCTCCAAGGATTTTGGATCATTTATCTAAGCTCCATCTCGGAGCTTCGCCTATCGTGACTTGGAGTGACAAGAACCTCCGTCACAAGAATCGCGAGATGTGAATTCACGATAAGATCTGGACCATCAATTCACCAAGAACGTGGACCGTTGATCTAAGCTCCATCTCAGAGCTTCGCCTATCATGACTTGGAGTGACAAGAACCTCCATCACAGGAATCATGAGATGTGAAGTCATGATAATATCTGGACCGTCAATTCACCAAGAACGTGGACCATTGATCTAAGCTCCATCTCGGAGTTTCACCTATCGCGACTTGGAGTGATGAGAACCTCCATCTATGGAACAACGAAATGCGAGATCATGAAAATATCTCGACCGTTGATTCATCAAGGTCATGGAACATCGATCAGGGTTGATGAAGATCATGAGTTCGAAGCTCCTTTTAGCGCAGCCTTTGGTCACCGCCTGTGGTCAAGTAGAGGAGGGAGCTAGAGTAGCCAAGCTACTTTTCAGAGCTCGTGACATGGAGAGTCAAGATGTCTCATCAAAGAATCTCTGAATTGTGAAAGTGTGAAATGGGTAAATAACGAAAATACCCTTCAGATTTAATCCAACGGTGTAGGTGAATTTGAGCATAATCGGAGGGCTAATCTTGCTCCTCACAGTGTAACTTCTAGAAACCATTGATGGTTTTTGTCAGAGGAGATGAAGAGTCTCTGGGAATATTCCAATGGGATGAAGATAGGTCATAGTGGCGATTGGTAGCTGGAAGAGGGTTGGAGCCTATAGCTGAAATAGAGAGGGTGAGCTCGACTGTAACAGAGAAGACAAATATTCTCAACTGCCAGAGAGAAAAAGGAATCTCAATATAACACCCAGTGATGTTGGATGCATGGTGGGAACCACCAGAGAAGCTGAAGAGTTGCGATGATCAGGTAGAGCACTTGAGAGGTGGAGGATATCAGCGTGGTGTGAGTATGCATAGGTATTGCGCACATTACATGAACAAGGTGCACATAATCTTTAAGTACATGTTATAGAGAATAGATGTGGGTTGTTGCTATTGGAGTTGTTGTGGTTGTTGTTGTTTAAGGTGATTCATGTGTGAAGAAGAAGGAGAGTGCAGTAGCTGAATCGAACAGAAGAGGAACTGTGCAGTGAATGGACATGGCGCATAGATCATAACAAGTAGAAGAACATACTATGCAAGTCATGTGTGCAGGAAGGCAGTGAGGCAGATAGAGCAAAGAAATGCAGCAGAACAGTGTTGAGTCTGATAAGCCATTGTTGAATATTACATCACTGTAATTGGTTTCAGTATTTCATATTCATATTCCAGGGTGGTTGGGAGGTGCTAGGGAGGACTGGTTTCCTCAGAGGTTCAAGTGGGTGCTTGAAAACAGGGAGTTGTAGCTCCCTTCTAGTTGGTGTTAGAGAAACTAGGGAGTTGGTGCTTCCTTCTAGTTGGTGCTAGAGAAACCAGGGAGTTGGTGCTTCCTTCTAGTGGGTACTAGAGAAAATAGAGAGTTGGTGCTCTCAGCAAGTTGCAGCTTGCAAAACAAAGGTTTTAGCCTCACATTGATTTGATGCTTAATTATAGATGATGTACAGAACTTAAAAGAATGCCTATCATTTCGAAGAAGAAGAGGTTTTATCCCTTCATGGGTTTCCTCGTGAAAATATATCTCTGTGTATATCTTATGTGTGACTGATGCTCATTATTTTATAGTCCATATGTTGTATAATGTTGATGATCACCTGAAGAAATATTAAGAATGTATTAATAGACTTAAAATTGTTTAAGAACAATAACAACTGATTCACCCCCCCTCTCAGTTGTCTTAGTAATTTCAACAATTGGTGTCAGAGCGGGTTCCTTTTATTCAAAGGTAGATCTATAAGCTTAAACATGACAAGTCATGAAGGGACTTTAGCCACTAATCCCCCTCTGTTTGATGGAACAAATTTTTCCTTCTGGAATATTAGAATGAGAACATACTTAATGGCATTGGGTGCTGATGTTTGGGATGTAGTAGAGACTGGATATACAAAGCCTGTTGTGCTAGCCTCCAAGGATGATAAGTTAGAGTTTAGTTTTAATGCTA
This sequence comes from Picea engelmannii, assembly GCA_009831015.1. Classification (NCBI taxonomy): domain Eukaryota; kingdom Viridiplantae; phylum Streptophyta; class Pinopsida; order Pinales; family Pinaceae; genus Picea; species Picea engelmannii. Next base: position 31,013 of record ML851245.1, read on the forward strand.
AGGGAATGAATGCTATCTTGAATGGACTTGTTGAAGTTGATTTTGTAAAGGTGATGCATCTTGAAACTTCCAAAGCAATGTGGGATAAACTTATTAGCAGTTATGAACGAAATGAGAAAGTAAAAGATGCCAAACTTCAAACATACAGATTGAAATTTGAACAACTAAAGATGAATGAAGATGAAACAATTAGAAAGTATTTTTTAAGAGTTGAAGAACTTGTAAATGCCATGAAGGGTCTTGGTGAGAAG
>WSFP011371128.1:0-31263 GCA_009831015.1 Picea engelmannii
ACATTAATTGTAAATCTTTCAAAATAATGGATTGATACAAAGTTTAGGTAAGCTTAAAGGGGTTAAAAGCAAGGAAAATATGGTATAAAATGATGCCATTTATGGAGCCCTTCACATGATCCTATCATGTTGAATATCTCTAGTAGAATGACTCAATATTCTACTTGTATGTTGTATTAGGGTCTTACAGAGTGACTTTACATTCTAAGAAAGAACTTATGGTTGTGAATGGCCATAAATATGGAAAGTTGGAAAAAGTATATTAAAATGTAAATCACTTGGATAGTTTAGAAAAAATATCATTCTAGTCCCTAAGAATGAACATGAGAAGTTCATTATTAGTGGGAAGGTTGATCCTATAGGAGTCATGAAGACCTACATCTCTAAGGATATTTTATTTCATACAAGTGATATTGAATATTTGAATAAAGTTTGAAATAAGTTGAATACTGTGTTAGATAGGATGGATGACAGTCGATTTATCTAGATTGATAAAGAGTTAAACTCTCTTAATACTCTCTGCTTTTATAGGATTGAAAACTATTTTTCTTGTGTGAAGGAGATTTTGAATTAATTAGGTGAATATGGAAATGATTTTATTGAAACAAAGGTGATCAACTTATATAATTAATGTTGATGAATATGAAGACACACTATAATGTTTTTTGTTTGACATTTGGTGCTAGTTTGGTTTCTAGAAAACAAAAGGTGAGGAATATGCTTTTGATTCTTCATGTGGTTCACTAATAAGGGCATAGGAAATTTTAATTAATCAAGGTAAGATTGAGAGTAAGTAACATGCTGATGTATTGAAGGTCAATTTCAATGGAATTATAGAAAAAGTGGTCAAGGATACAATAGGACAAAGATCATGGATGTTACCTTGATAACGATTTTGTTTACTATACTAATGAAAAGAAGCAAGATCATAATTTATTGACTAAGAATAGTAAAAAGAATAAGACTTCTACATATTCTAGAAAGATAGGACATGTTGAAAAGGTTTTTTGGAAGAAGAAAAAATATATTCTATGGTCAAGAAGCTTGAAGCTAAGGATTCAACAAGTCAATCGATTGACCTACAACATCAAATTTTAGTAGGTTTAATTATGGCCTAAGTTGTTTGTTGTGAATGATTTTGAACCTAAATTTGTCATTATTGATGAGGGTATTATGAACTTAAACATAGAATGTATAAGTTCCATGGCCCCTAAGAAATATTCAAGGTTGAGTGCACTTTTAGCTAGGATTAATGATTAGAGCATAATTTGTCAAGAGTGACCCAAACATCTAATTTCTAAATTATGAAATTATTGGTGAAGTTTAATATGGTTAATGGACTACCTCAGGTAGTAACCCTTGATGGTGTATGTAAAGGGTGTTTTCTTGGAAATAATCACTAGGCTACATTTGAGACTAGAAATTATTGGAGAGAAAAGATCCAACTAGAGCATATGCATAACTACATTTGTACAATGAAACAACCATCATTAGCAAGTGCAATGTATGTTTTGAAATTCCTTTCTTATTTTTCAAGGTATACTAATATTAAATGGATCATTATATTATTTTTCATATATCTTAATGCTTTATGGGTAAAAACATTGGAGGAATCAACTTGCAGATCTATTTTAGAGGTTGATCCAAATTTGGAAATTTAGGGTCCAAAGAATCCCCTGAAATATTCTTGAGCCATTTTGAGGCATCAAATGACAATTTTTTATGGTGCAAACCGTACTATGGAGCCACCATATATATTATTTACATTGATACCTTTCCAATAGTGCAACAATCACCTCAATCAGAGTTTGTATGGAAAATTTATGTCTCTCACAAGTTGACCTACTGTATTGATCACCATGGTGTGTGTGGATGCCATGTCAGCCTCCATTACTAAAATATGGGGGACTAGCCACGTAGTGGATTTTCTAAGAAAATTATAGAAGGTACGAAATCAATCACTAATTGAGGGTTGAAGAATTCAATTCCCTAATCCTAGATGGCTATCACGCTATGTTAAACACTGGGCTGCTAGGAGGAGAAAGGGGTTCCATTCTATGTTATTGCATTTTGTTCCATAGTAGAGTAGAACAAATGGGAGTGGGAAAATTAGAGAGAATAACAAAGGGGGTTAATTTTATGTAGCAACCTAACAAGCCATAGGTCTCAAGTAACTCCATAGAGAGTGCCTTCTCCTTTGTACTTGCATTATTTACATACTAGAGAAAATAGAGTAGAGAAACCTAACCTTCTAGCTGGGTTTTCTCCTGTAAGCATTTCCTAGAGAAATTTTTTATTTATTTATTTTGTGTATGGTGTGTTATTGTAATTTACTATTCTCTATTTTCCACATTTTACATATTTCATACATAAGAAAAAAATCAATGACTAAATATTATGGAATCTAAAGGACTTTAACCTTCATATTGTATATTTCATTTTTATTTATTAGATTTGTTGTAACATAATGTTCCAGTGGAATATCCACATAATTTTGTAGATCATATTGGTATAAGAGTAGGTTTTATTGGGATATTTTTGGAATGTTGCAGGGATCCAAGAATTAGCTTAAGAATAAAGTAATATAACCCTAGCCATGGATGATGGTTTTGTTCATAAAACCATCAATATCAGGCATAGGACACATTTGTGAAGATCAAAGAGAAATTCACTGACATATCTCACACTATTTCCCTCCTCATGGTAGCTCTAGCAAGCAATTTAGAATCGATCAGAGAGGTTGGAGGCTCTAATTCATAGATCATATCAAAGGGGTAATCATGAGATAATGAATACCTAGAAAACGAGTCATGGAAAGAGCACAAGAAAGAGAATTCAAGTTCCAGTGCCATAAACCCCCCACATTCCTTATTCAAAATGAAAAATAAGGTGAACATAAATCCATACCAAAGGTGAGATCGATGCATTAAAACTTAATTATTAATTGCAACAACTAGAATTTTATTTCAATGTTCACCATATATATGAGGAAAAAAGTATATCATTTTCCAGACTGAAGTTACAAGGCCATGCTTCAACCTAGTGGGAAAGTCACATGGAGACACTTAGGTTGGAGGGTGGTCCACTAGTTACTAAGTGGGAGGATTTCAAAACTGTCATTAATTCCCAGTTCAATCTTATTGGGTATGTATAGGACCAATGGATATATTGGAATTACTTCAAGCAAATGAATATGAATAGTGTACAAGAGTAAACCATTGATTTCAAGAAGATGGACATCATGTTGGGTATCTCTCCCAAGATCCCAGATGTACTCCTCAAGTATATGGGGGGGTTACATAGTCATCTACAAAATAAAGTGATTCTCTTCAAGCCAAGGAAAATGGATGAAGCATGTGTATAGGAACATTACCTGGAAAACATTGACCAAAAGAAGGAACATCCCAATGATTATAATCATAAATAGAACTATGGAGATTCCAAGAAGGGGAAGAAGAAGTGGAAAGGAGGAAAATATAAGAAGACATCAACCACTACACATCAATGAAAAGATCCCATAAACCATTGCAATCATCGCAACATTGATGGTCACACTGAGGAAAAGTGTTGGAAATTACATCTAGAGATAAACTTGAAGAAATGCAGGAAGGACAGAAAGAAAAATAACCTTCTAGCCATAGATTGAAGCAATTGGTTTGAAATTAGCTTTAATGTGAATGAAAATATTCCCTGCATGTATGTGCAGAAGGAGGTGAATCTGAGCAACATTCATCACCAGGAAGAGAAGGATATGACCAAGGTCTTCCAAATCAAGGTTCAACTCAAGAACACTAAGGTATATGCTATATTCTACTCTGGTTCACATGATAATCTCATAGCAACAGATTTGGTTAGCAAGTCTGGATTGGAGTTTCATGGTCATCCTATCCCCTATCCATTGGGTTGGGTAAACAAGGATGTAGAGATCAAGGTAACAAATCAATGCAAGGTTAAACTTGGTGTAAGTGTTGATTTTATAGATGAAGTAGAATTAGATATAATACCATTGGATGTATGCAAAGTAGTGTTTGGCACCCCCTACATGTATATAAGGGATGGTATTAAGATGGAATGTCAAAAAAAAGAGACCAATGGGCTCTGAAGATTTGTTCATCGATCGATATTCCCGACATGTAACCCTATAACTAAAAAAGGGACGTAAAATCTAATCAAACTCAAGCATTTCACCCAAAACTAGATCGGGTCTTCGCCTGAGATACTATTTATTCTTTCTTATCTTCATGCAGAGAGACAACCAGTACCACCTCATCAAGGATGGAAAATTATTCATCATCAATGCACACAAAGGAAAATAAAATATTTCATTGGTAAGTGCCAATAAAGATAATAAATTGACCAGTTCTAGAAAGAAATATGTTTTACTTTTCCTAAGGGAAAAATAGTTTGGTGAAGAGTCATTAAAATTAAGACATCTCGAGAAGGGTGTACAGAAGAAAAATGAATTGGAGGATTTGATAAAGGAATACAAGGGATTGTTCCAAGAGCCTAAAGGGATAGCACCTAAGAGGTAAGTGGAGCATGGAATCCAATTATTGCTAGACTCCCCCTTTCCAAATATTGGGTTGTATAGACAGTCTGTTCTAAAAGCAAATGAAGCAGTTATTGGAGAAGGATGTGATTCAACCAAGTACATCCTCTTGTGTGCCACCCATAATAATTGGGCCCAATAAAGACGGGACTTGGAGAATGAGTATTTATTATAGGGAATTGAACAAGATTACACTAAAGAATCGATACCCTCTTCCCAATATTGATGATCTATTAGACTAGTTGTAGCATGCCATGTACTTCACTAAGTTTATTAGAAATCAAGATGTCACTAGGTATGAGTAAAAGAATAAGATATACTACCTTCAAGAAAAGGAAAGGTTTGTATGGGTGGTTGGTTATGTCATTTGATTTATGCAACACACCAACTACATTTATTAGACTAATGAATGATGTTTTACACTTTTATATAGATTCATTTCTTATTGTCTATTTAGGTGATATAATGGTTTATAGTGATACCTGGAAGGTTCACATCTAACATCTCATGCAAGTGTTAGAAAACTTGGAGAAGCACTAGTCGTTGGCCAATATCAATAAATGTGAATTTTCTTAGTAGTATTTGGTGTATCTAGGGTATGTGATCAGTGGAGGCGAGCTCAAGATAGATCCCACAAAGATGAATTCCATCATGAAATGGCTAGTTCCTACAAATTTCACAAAAGTTAGAGCTTTGATGGGGTAGAATAATACTTGTAGTTCATAGATTTGTTTTCAACAATATCTGCACCACTACACACAATATTAGTGGGAAATAAGAGTTTCTAGTGGGGGAAGAATATGTTGGGTATGTGTTATATTTTTTGCATGACTAGCTCTAGTGCCTACTACGCTGTGCTAGGTGTGCAAGGGGGAAATATCTCCCCTGCGCAGGGGCTCGGGAGAAGCGCCCCCGATATTTTTTTTTCCTCGAGAGACATGTCTCATTTTTTCCTTGTTTTTCATGTCACCTTGATTTTTGTGTCCATTGTTGGGAGAATTTTTGACACATGTTTTTTGTCGATAGTTTTCTATTTTCGGTTAAGGAATTAGGGTTGTTGACTAATCCATGTCATTGGGTTAGGGTTTTGAATGCCGCTGGCTCCTATATGTATATTGTATTGTAAACAATGTATCACTATGAATGAATATAGAATATGTTGGTTTTCCTGGTTTGAGTTTCCAGGGGAAAAATATCTATGTAATGTGTGTATTTTCCATTGTAATTTTTTTGTTCTTTTATTGAAAATATGTTTGTAGTAAAATATTGTACAAGGTTAAAATCTACAGAATAGGTAGAAGGCCTTTGATGAGATGAAAATAAATATCGGTCAAGCACCAGTGATTGTGCTACTAAAATTGTGGAATCCCTTCTAAGTGGTGACAAATGCAAGTGGGTATTCCATGCGACTGGTGCCAATGTAGGGAAGAAGGCCTATCTTCTATCATTATGAAGTATATCATGGGGTGGTCCTCAACTACCCTACCTATGAAAAGGAATTCTAAGCGTTTATACAATATTTCAAAAAGTGTAAGAATCATCTGATGGGAAATGAGACCATCATCCAAAGATATCACCAGTCACTCCAATATTTGCATACCTAGAGTAAGTCACAATAAACTGGTCACTACAAATGGATGGGATTATTATAGTAGTTTCATTTGGTCATAAAGTATAAGAATGATATAAAAAACAAGTTGGAAGACATGCTTTCATGGCCAACCACATATAATATTACAACTTTGGGAACTCATATCCACATGGAGCCTTTTACCCATGATGCATACAAAGAGGCATACATAAAAGACAATGACTTCAAGGAGGTGTTTCAACAGTTAGAGGACCATATTCATATAGAATAATGTGAAAACAAGGATGACTATCATTTTCAGAATGGTATAATCTACAATATTGACAAGCCTTTTGTTCCTAATGGTGAAATATTACATCTTATCAAAGAGGCTCACACCTCTAAAGTTGCAGGACATTTTGGTGTTGGGAAGATAGATGCCAAATTACAGAGGTGTGTGTATTGTCCCATAATGAGAGAATATGTAGCATGATATATTAGAGGATGTATAATTTGTTGTACCATCAATCTAAGTAACATGAAGCAAGTTCTATACCATCCCTTACCGATACCCACTGGTCCTTGGGAAAGCATTTCCATGGATTTTGTGGCTGGTCAATCAACCACATAGAAAGGACATGAGTATTTATTTGTGGTAGTTGACATTTTTAGCGAAATTTTCATTCTCATTCCTTGTAAAAAATACCATCAAGGGATAGGAAGCAACAAACTTATTCTTTGAACAGGTCTAGGTGCCCTTTGGGATAACAAGGAGCATCATCTCAAACATGGACACAAGATTTTTGAGTTCCTTATGGATTACATTGTGGGAGAATATGGACACTAAGCTCAAGAGTTATACAAAATTCCATCTACAGATATATGGGAAGACACAATTATTCAATAGGACTTTGGTGCATATTTTAAGAGGTTACAATCAAAAGCATCTCAAGATGTGGGATTAAAATATGATGTATGCACAACACTCTTGTAACAAATTAGTCCACACTTATACTAGTATGTCACCTTTTGAAACTTGATTTGGATATTTTCCACCTTCACCCTTAGATGTTGTATATGGACATCAAGGAGGAGCGAGGAAGGAATTCACAAGAGATGCATTAAAGGTGGAAAAATTTGTTGAGAAGATCAGGAAGATCCATTTGAAAATATAGTAGATGTTGCAAAAGTGACAAGAAAAGTACAAGGCTAGACATGACCATAAAAAAATAAAGAGAATATTTAGAGTGGAAGATAAAGTATGGTTACAATTGAATAAAGAAATAATACAAGGTCCTAGTAAGAATATAAAGGCTCTACAGTATGGTCCTTTTGAGGTATTGGAAAAGGTGAGAGATAATTCATGTAGACTTATTATACCCCCATACATGTGCATTTACTTAGTAGTGAATGTGGATAATCTCAAACTCTATGAACCTTCCATATTGGATCAGGAGGAGGAGCAGGTCCTACCTTCCATAGAGGACTTAGCACCAGATGCTCAGCTAGAGTTGGTAGAGGACACGATTTTGCAGAAGAGGTTTATAACTACAATATAGGGATATCATGGCCTTTAGAATATTGGGTTGAAGGGACAACTTCCAAGAAAAGCAAAGTTATACTCTAGGGAGAAGGTAGAGGAAAACTTTCCTCACCTTATTCAGTGCAACTTTCGGGGACCAAAATTATTCTTAAATGTGGAGTTATGATATGGACTGGATCATCATATTATTCGTCACCTATCTCTATGATTTATGGGTGAAAGAATAGGAGGAATCAACTTGCTGAACCATTTTAGTTGTTCCTCCAAATTTAAAAATTTGGGTAAAAAATACTATTTGAAATCTTCTAGATCCAATTGAGGCATCAAAAAACCATTTGTTACGGTATGAACCTTACTATGGAGCCACTGCTTATATTCTACACACCGATACATTTCCAACGGTGTAAGAATCACCTCAATTGGATTTTCTTATGTGATAGTTATGTCTCTCACAAGTTGACCTATCGTATTGATCACCATGGTTCGAGTGGGTGCCACATCAACCTCCATTACTTAAATGTGTGGGGATAGCCACGTAGTGGATTTTATAAGAACATTCTAGAAGGTCCAAACCCGATCACTAATTAGGGGATGAGGAAGTCAATTCTATAACCCTATATGTTTATTGCACTATGTTAAATACCAGACAACTAGGAGGAGAAGGTGTTTCATTCTATGTTATTGTATTTTGTTCCATAGTAGAGAAGAACAACTGGGAGTGGGAAAATTAGAGAACATAACATAGGGGATTAATATTATGTAGTAGCATAATAGGCCATATGTCTCAGGTAACTCCATAGAGAGTGCATTCTCCTTTGTACTTGCGTTATTTTCATACCAGAGAAAAGAGAGTAGAGAAGCCTCACATTCTAGTTGGGTTTTCTTTTGTAAGGTTTTCCTAGAGAATTTGTTTTTGTTATTTTTTGGAAGGTGTGATTGTATTTTATTGTTCTCTATTTTACACACTTTATCTATTTTATGCATAAGTAGAAAATTATTAACTAAAGATTATGGAATCTAAGGGAATTTATCCTTCATAGTGTAGATTTCATATTTATTTATCAAATATGTTGTGACAAACTGTTCTAGTGGAATATACATGAAAGTTTACAGATTGTATACTAGGGTATAATTCCTGAAGAATAAGAATTGTGTCTTTGAAAAAAGGAATCTAGGGCATTAGTTGAAAATTAATGTGACCAACCTATGAAATGTCTAATATATAATGATGGAGGAGAAAATTTGAGAAAGGGATTTGATAACTATTTGTCACAAAATGTTATTCCTTGGAAGATATATGCACCTTACACACCTCATCATAATGGTGTCATTGAAATGGAGAATCAAACTTTGGTTGAAATAACATATAATTTTGTTCATACCAAAGGTATGATAATTATATTTTGGGTAGATTTTATCTACTATTCAAACTACCCTTTTGACATGATTCCAACCAATTTTGTATGGGATATGACTATACTTGAGAAATGGAGTGGAAGGAAACCCTTGATCAAACATATTATAATGTTTGTATGTATTGCTTGGGCTCACACAGAGAAAGAATTTGGGTGTAAAGAGTCATTCTTGTAATATGGCAGGATATTCTAATGATTCAAAATATTATAGGTTGTTTGATCCAATCAAGTAGGAAGTTATGTGTAGGAAGGATGTTGTCTTTCATTAGAAGTATCCAAGTGTTTCTCTATAGAACTTATTGTTGGAGTAGGACATTTTGGGACTAGTTTGGGAATCGCGTGGGAGACAACCACACTACAAGTCAGCTAAGGAGCAATGTGTGTGGAAGAAAGGAAGGGAGTTAGTTCATTTTCATAGGTCAGTACCCACGAAAAGAGGAAAAATGTTAGAAGTAATTAGGAATTTGGGTCCAATTTGTAACAATCTAAGTCCTAATGAAAATGTATAAATATGTAAGTGTTTTTGGGTAGAAAATAGCTTATGATATTTGAAAGATGTAAGTGGGGATAAGTATGAGCTTATGAGGTGTGATGAATAAGTGAGGCTAATTTTATGCAAGGAGATAATGAGCAAAGTGTGCACTATATGCGTGAATGACAAGGGAAGTTTGGGGTAGAACTGAGATATCATGTATGAGCACAATGCACACCTTTTGTAAGAGATGATGTTGAATAATAATATAAGAAGCTTGTTGTTGTGGACATAACCTATATTGGGTGAACTATAACACCCCAAGGCTGAGCGCCTGATAAATTGTAATTATGTTTATAGGATGGTGAGCCAAGTGTTTATAAGCTGGAAGACTTATGTGTTTATTAGGCTGGAGAGACGAGATGCTAAGGCCAATGTGCCTGATTTTTTATATGTAAATACCCGCATCATTAATAAAAAAATTACATCACTGTATGTAGACCCTCCAAGAAGAAAGAGTTATGGGGAACTAAGCTCCACTAGGTAGGGAAGGGGCTAAGTGTCTAGGGATAGGGGCTAAGCTAGAGGGCTTACCTCTATAGGAATAATATTATATTATTATTTCCTAGAGGCTAAGGTTTGACATAACCGTGTTGTCTTAAGTTCCTAGGGAATGGGAATGAGTGTTAAGTGGATCTCTTGAAGCTTCAGGAATACATGTGTCAACCTAGGCACATGCAGTTTTCAAGTGGGAAAGTTAGCTCGTTGGGGGTTTCTTCACCATTCCATCCACACTCTCACGATGGTAGCCCCCCTGGAAGTCAACCATACTCCCCATTGAAGCACGTACTAAGATAGGAGGAGCCTAGAACCTGTAGTTATAATTGAGTTGTCCTCTATATTTCCTGGGAAGCCTGACACACCTATATTTTCCCGAGCTCATGTTGTGTCTTAGTGGTTGGTTGTTGCTGCCAACATAATTCCTTGGCTGAGATTGGCTTACTTACATATTCTATGTATTTACCCATTTTTAGTTGTTTCCATCACCTTTGTGTTAGCCAAATTCTATTGTTAACACCACCCGTGTTTGTTTGACATAAGAGTTGAATTGAAGAATCAAGTTGTCAAGCCTATGAGAAACTCTCCCCAGGTTAGAGAGTTTAAAGGGAAAGTGAGTTCTCCTAGAGGGAGTCACGTAGCAGCTACAATACTCTGAGAATTCTGGTCCAACTTGCTGTTGAAGCCCAAGGAAATGGAGGTGTAGTAACTGATGGCCTTGTGATAGTGATGGTTTACCCTCCTGGGGTGGAACAAGAATGTGGGGAATGAGGGCATGCGTGTTGTGGGTGTAAGTGGCTCCTGGGAGAAAATCCTTCTTGTTGTTTTGTGCGACTTACCTGTTTTCCTTTCCAATCCTAGGAATCCCTTGCCCGGTGGAGTTTAGTCCCATCTCGGGGGTGACCCACTGTTGAGCATGATGAGCAGTGTGGTCTAAGGATGGGAGGTTCATGGAAGGTCTGCACACAGTTGGTGGTCCTCAATTAATATATAAGTACCCATTTCTCTGTTCATTTACATGTTGTGTATTTGTGTATGTTGTTATATATATGGTTTTGTCTGTGATTACTACATGTATTCTTTTACTATTATTTATGCATTAAGTTGTGTGATAGAAAAATTTAAATCATTTGTTAAATATTGGTATGTGGTATTGTCGCTTCTACAAGAATATGTGTATGTACAGAATGTTAATGTCTAGTTAAAATCTCACTAGAAAAATATCCATATATATATATATATATATATATCTGTATGCTCGAGCATGTTAGTTTTTCGAGGTAATGTTGCCTGGCCTGTCAATTTAAGGTCGGGAAGGTTACAAAATGGTATCAGAGTAAAGAGAGGAGTTCTGAAGTGATGTTTCCCGGCTAGTGGGTGGCCGAGGATGTTACAAATTGGTATCAGAGGAAAGAGAGGAGTCCCGAAGTGAAATTTCCCGGTCGATGGGTGGCTAGGGATGTTACAAATAGGTATCAGAGATAAGGTTTCGACACTGAGCCTAGATAGGCCATGTTAGTGGTTTAATAGACAAATATTTTAGAGTGAATTGTTTTTGAAATGGAAAAAATTTGAGGTTCAGAGCGTCCCTGGGTGCCAAGAGATTGCCTTGGTCATGTTATGAAGCTCAGGAGGTATAATGGTTTATGGAATGGAAACATAGAAATAATATGCAACAACCATTGTCTTGGGTTGTGAGGTTTGAAATTTGGACCGTAGGATATATTTGGGAGAAGGAAGACCCTTCACAGTCGTCAGATCTAGAGAAGGTGCAGGAAATTAAAACTCCGAAGTCCTTTGTACTTCGCGACATCGAATGTTTTTTATGTGTTATAAGAAAAAGAGGTTGGAGCCCGAAGTTACAAAGTTATGAAGAGGATCTAAACCGTAGATCCGGGGTGTTAGCATAGAAAGTCACAGTTTGACTGCTAAAGTGTAAGCTCAACACCCATCAGAATGTAAAAGATAATTTTTGTTTTGAATAGGTGAATCAACAACATGGATAAATAAAGAGAGAGGGTTGCAAACTATAGATCAGTAGGCTACACCAATGGGCAATGGAGTCACAAACATCCTACTCATCGAAGGCACAAAAGATGCTGGAAAAAAAACAAGATTATATGTTGATAGGTGGAAGAATGAAGAAGGAAAACATAATATAGAGTGTTCACTAAACAAACTCTCAATTTAATGAATCAACAAATACTTGAATATAAACAATGATTGCTGGGAAAAATACAACAGATCCTCTGCTTCTTACGGATTCATAAATCATTTCCAGCCTTTGATCCTCAAATATGCAATATGTTCAAATAAGAAGAAATACAAACAAAAGAGTTACAATCTGAAATCACAACTCTCACGAGTCTCCAATGGTAGTTATGCTTACAATCCTAAAATGCCCACAGGCTTACAAATGAACACACACAGGAAAATTGCCTGCTACATCTCTCTCTAGCCTTTCTTGGCTCATCAATCCCTCCTCCTCCAAGATATATTTCCTTATTTAAATATAAAATAGCATCCAAATGAATTAAGAGGGTTGAATCCCATATCCTCCATTGTATTTTAAGCCTTGGAGATAGGTGGCAACAGTCAAAGAGACAAAAATCCAACAAACTGCTAATTTTCACGAATTTGTTGGAAGTCATTAATAAAATGTCTCCACCTAATTACATGAGGCCTTTGCTAGAGATAAATATTAGGTGCATGTGTCCCTTGACATCTAATGGATCCTTTAGAAGTAATTCTAACCCTCCTTGACATGTGTCAACCTCCCAACAAGGCGAATATCAAAACCGTGTCTGCTACAGGAAATTAGGCAGTGCCATTGTAAAACAGTTGGGTAATTCCACTTATATGTATAATATCTCTCACACCATAACACATTTTGAAGAACCGAGAGAGGTTTTTGTTATTTGGCATGTTATGAACAAAAAAATCCTCGAGTTTTCAAAAATACATTTTCAATTGTTTATAATCCAAGTATCAAGTTAGTCACTAAAAATTGGTAAAATAACTCTGCACAATTCGTTTTCTGCCAAAAATATTAGGTAGTGCTTGTAGGTAGCATCACTTATGCTGCGACTGTGTGAAGGTTTAGGTAGAAATTTCAAAACACAGTGCCTTCAATATTGAACGTGTGCAGAGAAGTTGGTTTTATTTTATAATGTCGAACCCATTGTGTTTAGGTGTCTTGGCAGTATAGTAGCTTGTGCACTTTACCACTGAGGGAGTTAACACTTTAGAAAAAACCCAAAACTCTTATAGTTAGGCCTCTTATAGCTGCAAATTCTTATGCTAACATTGTCTCCATGGGGGATAGAGTCCTCCCTATGAAGCTCTAAGAACTCTTATAGTTTCAGTGCCTTATCCTAGGGCTTCTTCCAACCTTTAACCTCTGCAATCTTCTTTGATCCATGACCTTCAACTGAAACTAAATGAAAATGAAAACTAAAACTGATTTTTTTTTTATGAAAATGATGCTTTTTTAGCGAGCTTATTGCACACACCTACTCTAATTATTGGGAAAATGAAGCATTCAAGTTACATGAAACAACCAATGAAGCCATTTCATCATTTTTTCAACTGTTTGAAGCTTTGAAATATGCTTCCTTAAGAACAAGAGATAATTTTTACTTGAAGGCACGTCAAAGAAACATTTGGCAACACACTTTCCATTGAATAAATCAATGAGCCTAGGCCCACTTTCTGCTTGCAGATAGGCTGCAAATGGATCCTAAAAAACATCATCAATACTTGCCCCTGCGACATGCTTTGTGTAAAAAGGAAAAGTATTGCATTAGGTCCTTCCTCCACTGTGTTTTGTTATTGTATGGCTTGCTGATTTTCTGATTCATCCTCAATGCATATGGCCTTGGTCCACTCCTAGTCATGAGGTGTATTAGGAGAAAGGTGTAGTGATGCTTGTCTTTCTTTAATTTCAACCTTTCTCATCTGATCACATGGCATTTGATCTTGTCTACTTGATGAAACTGAGCTTGTGTCTTCAAGAGGAATAGGGGGTTGATGGGGTAGTTCATCACAATTAGAAGTGCTTGGGAAACTACATTCTTCTATCTTATCTTCTGATTGTGGGGGATATTCATCATAGCTTGGCTTCTGGTACCAATTTCTCAGTTTTTTACCTTCTAAACTTATATTATCATCTTCTCCTTCTTTTTCAGCAACAAAAATATGACATGAGGGTTGAAACAAAATATTGTTTCTTTGATGGGAAGGGTAATTTTATGATAGAAGGTCTTCAACAGATTGTTGATGAAAATCATCTTCATAATCATCATACAAAGGTGAATCAATGACCATTTGACTATTAATGGCTGAGGGGATTAGTACAATAGCTGGGACAACTAGTTGTTCAGTGAAAACATCCTCATAGTCATCAAAACTTGGCAAATCATGGCACACTAGTTCATTAACAATAGGAGGGATTACAACAACAACTGGTAAGCTATGAATTTGTTCATGAAAAGATGAAACATTATTCTCATGATGAAATAACTATGAACCTAAGATGACCTCTTGACTTAAAGAATCAAGAAAAGGAGGAGAAAGGGAAATGATGGATTGCCCATATTGATCATTCTCTTGGGGACCTAGATTTTGACATGAATGATGCATTTGTTCTTCAAATTTAGGAAAAGCATTATGAAACTCATCATTTAAGTCTCGCTCTCTATAATCATCCCCTTAATCATCACTACTAGAGGAATCACTTGTTGAATCTTGAATATATGATGCATACCCCTAACAACAATTTTCAAAAAGTCTTTCAACTAGATAAATTATCTTGCAATGAGAATACAAAACACCATGAAAGTACTTCAAAGAGGAAATACTAGAAGCAGGGAGTGTTCTATACCATTGCCTCACATCTCCTTCCAATGAATACATGAACATTTTCATCAATATATCTTCATGACAGATGTCAAGCTGCTGCATCAAAGCATGAAATTCATGAACATTCTCAAAAGGGTTGTCATCATCACCTTCATAAAATATGGGCAGAAGATATTTCCATTCATCAATTTGAGGCACAAGATGTGGATAACCATCTATGGCTGAGAAATTGACTGGGGAAAACCTCCTGGCCAGGATAGTCTTCATAGCCATTTGATTTTTATCATCCCTAGTGGAATCACCAACATATTCTGAACAATAGAGTCACAATGGTGAATGTGTAGTCTTGAAGGTGTCCAACTTCAGTCACCATCTAAAGCTAGAGATCTACAATGTCGTTCTTCCCAGGGATATTTTCAATCTGCTCAAATCTGTCCCCGACAACGACGCCAAAAATTTTAGCACTGAAAGTCACACTTTGACTGCTAAAGTGTAAGTTCAACACCCATCATAATGTAAAAGATAATTTTGGTTTTGAATAGGTGAATCAACAATATGGATAAAGAAAGAGAGAGGGTTGCAAACTGTAGATCAGTAGGCTACACCAATGGGCAATGGAGTCACAAACATCCTACTCATCGAAGGCACAAAAGATGCTCAACAGAAAACAAGATTATATGTTGATAGGTGGATGAATTAAGAAGGAAAACATAAGACAAAATGTTCACTAAACAAATATCCTCTCAATTTAATGAATAAACAAATACTTGAATATAAACAATGATTGCTGGGAAAAATACAACAAATCCTCTGTTGCTTAGGGATCCATAAATCATTGACAACCTTTGATCCTCAAATCTGCAATATATTAAAATAAGAAGAAATAAAAAAAAAGAGTTACAATCTGAAATCACAGCTCTCATGAGTCTCCAATAGCAGTAATTCTTACAATCCTAAAATGCCCACAGGCTTACAAATGAACACACACATGAAAACTACCTGCTACATCTCTCTCTAGCCTCTCTTGGCTCATCAATCCCTCCTCCTCCAAGAGATATTTCCTTCTTTAAATATAAAATAGCATCCAAATGAACTAAGGAGGTCGAATCCCATCTCCTCCATTGGATTATAAGCCTTGGAGATAGGTGGAAACAATCAAAGAGACAAACAGCCAACAAACTTCTAATTTTAGGAATTTGTTGGAAGTCATTAATAAAATGTCTCTACCTCATTGCATGAGGCCTTTGCTAGAGCTAAATCTTAGGTGCAGGTGTCCCTTGACATCTAACTTATCCTTGAGAAGTCATTCAAACCCTCCTTGACATGTAGCAACCTCCCAACAAGGTGAATATCAAAACCATGACCGCTATTGGAAATTAGGCAACGCCGTTGTAAAATGGTTAGGTAGCGCCACTTGTATGTCTAATATCTCTCACACCATAACACATTTTGAAAAAATGAGAGAGGTGTTTGTTATTTGGAATTTTATGAACAAAACCCTCTTCCAGTTTTCAAAAATACCTTTTCAATTGTTCAGAATCCAAGTTTCAAGTTAGTCACTAAAAACTGGTAAAATAAATCTACACAATTCGTTTTCTGCCAGAAATATTAGGTAGAGCCTGTAGGTAGCACCATTTATGTTGCGCCTGTGTGGAGGTTTAGGTAGAAATTTCAAAATGTAGTGCCTTCAATATTGAATGTGTGCAGAGAAGTTTGCGGTCTTTTATAATGTCGAACCCATTGTGTTTAGGTGTCTTGGCAGTATAGTATGTTGTGCACTTTACCACTGAGGGAGTTAACACTTTAGCAAAAACCCAAAACTTTGATAGTTAGGCCTCTTCTAGCTGTAAATTCTTGTGCTAACACGTGGAAAAGTGCTTGACTGTTGGATTGGCCGAAGTCAGATCGGAGTCGTAGATCCAACGAAGAGAGAAGGGTAAGGTGCAGTGGCAGATCAACGTATTTCGAAGCTCGACACTTTAGGAGAAATGAGGTTTTCTAAGGTGAATCCTTCCGAAGTTATGAAGGCCAAAGTGACATGGCATGATGACATCACCCAGAGTGATGTGGAGTTCCTTAGTCCTACCACATGTTAGTCATAATGGAACTTCGACGACCTTGTTGGATCAAAATAAGTCTGACACATGGGGCCACGTGCCACCACCTTAATTGTTGACAAGTGTACCATGTGGAACCGAAAGGTAAAGTATATCATAAATTCAGAGTGAGGGAGATTGAGGAATGCAAGTGTAAAATCTCCTGAAGTCCCGAAGTCCGAAGTGATATGGCCTTATGAAATCACCAAGGATAATGAAAACACATGGGATGCATGCCACATGTTAGTGAGTTAAGAACCTGTGGAGGATAGCCGCTTCAGGGAAAAGTGGGGTCGCGTGGGTTGAGAATTCTCGAAGGCTGAAGCGTCGGAGTGATCATGACCATTGATAGTCGTGGACGCATGTTAGAAGATCTAACACTCTAGAAAGTTGTCACTCTAGAGGTTTGTGGCATTGAAGGATTTGGAAACACCTGAATCCCGAAACTACGAAGCACGGAGTAAGCACCTATTGGTTTATCACTTGGTCCCATACATGGTCACATACGAGTTAAGGAATGAAGATAAGGGGCTAGCGTCGAATGGTGAATTGTTGTAGAACAAAACATGGCTTAGATATAGAATCATGGGGATTCTTGATCAATGCAAACCCACTAAAAATGGAGTCTAATATTATTTCTATTGAAGACGATTGTTTAAGTTACTTTGGAAAATTATTAAATACTGATAACCTAACAAAAATTCGGTTGAATTCACATTTTTACAGAGTTAACAATTAACAGAGCCGAACTGAGTTGTCGCATAGTGTAGAGAAATGGAGAAGGAACATGATTGTTATAGTTTGGAGGATGAAGTTAGAGGAATGGATGTCCATTTGGGAATTGAAGGAACAAACTCCAATGGGCATGGAGAATAAATAGATAAGGAAGTGAACATGATGAAAATGATTAAGAATTTGCAAAAAATATGTCCAAATTCACCAGGCAGATAACAAAATGATTATGAGAGCCAAGGAGTAATATGGAGACTCCAATACGAAGTTGATGCAAATCCTGGAAAGAATTGAAAATAAATTGGATAAGGAGAGTGGCTCCACCAAATCAGAGAATCACGGGACCCATGATGAGGAAAGAAGAGGAAGAAGTGGTAGCAGACATCACCAACACTCCCGAAGGCATTCCAAAAGGAGGCCAAACAACAATTCAAGTCCATCTCCTACTAGAAAGAATAGGAGATCTGAATTGGATGAACTGAAGGGTGAAATGAATAAATTCAAGCCTCCTACTTTTGATGGAGAGAACAAAAAATATGAAGATGTTGAGGCATGGTTGTTGGGCATGAGGAAATATTTCCAATTTCATAACTATTCTTGTCATGCAGAGGGAAGAAACGCCATCTACCAACTTAAAGGAAAGGAATCCATAAGGTGGGACCAGCTTGTGCAAGTGCAACACGTCAGAGAGAAGAATGTTACATGGAGGGAATTCAAGAGACATTTTGAAAAGAAGTACTTAACTAAGAGGTATTATGACAAGAAAATGAAAGAGTTCTTTGAACTGAAGTTGGGAAGTATGTCCATTGATGAGTATGAAAGAAGATTCTTGGAGTTGTTGAAGTATGTCCCCTTCATCAAGTACAAGACAATTAAGATTCAAATGTATCTGAGTGGGATGCCATCTTTCATCAGTGATAAAATCCAATATGATGATCCTAAAACTATAGAATAAACCACAAGGAGAGAAAAATGCTTATTTGATCAACAAAAAGGAAAACCTATTTTCTAGAAGGCTTCGGAAAAAAAGAATAATTTTAAGAGGGAGCAGAGGTAGAAGCGAAACAAACCACCATTTTTCAGGAATATTCCTTGTTGGCATAGGGGCATACCCAGGGTTCAACTCTAACAACACACCAACAAGCCCTAACTACTGGCCCTTTCGGCAACACCTGTGAAGAAGATGTAGTATCACCCGAAGTAGCAATAGGGGGTTGCAGGAGAGAGGTGTCTAAAACCAGAGGAAATGTAAAGTGGATCCAAGGCAACAACACACAACAATCTAGTTACTCTTTATCTTCCTTAAACCTACTGCGCAAGTTATATCTCAAATCTAACACAAGGATGCAATCAAATTATATCAGAATGTAAAAGAACACAACATCAATCACACAAAACAACAAGATATACATGTTTCACTCTATCCCTAGGGGTACATCCACATAACTGTGTTTCTTGATATTATATGAAAACATACAGTTCTATATGCGCTCTTAGCTTGCAAATATCTCTCTCTTTCTCTTCTTCTCTCCCCTCCCTGTGCACCCAGCTTTAGGGTTGATATTCACACCCAACTGAAGATCTTACAATACCAGAGTGCTCTCACACACAACACTTTTCTCTCACACAATAGTAATCACTCAATCACACAATAATGATGAACTCTCAACCAACTTAGCACCAACCCATCCCAGGTCCTTTAGACCTTTATTTATACATTACAATAACTCTCTGACAACCTTAGGGTGAAACCTAGGTGTCCAAACCTTAATTTTAAAAAACCCTAGGTGTCTAAAACCCTAGGTCAACTTGACCCGCATTTTCTAAGATTTGCTAGCCTGTCTTTCCTTATTTACCATGAGGTGCTCCAAATAATCCATTGGTGGATTTTATGCTTGCTGAGCTATCCATGATCCATCTTCCTTTCTGATCCTATCATTCAACGACTCGCTTTCTCTTACTTCACTCCTTCTTTTCTGCTTCTTTGACTACTTCGACCCATTCTCAGTCAATGTGTCTTCTGTGCAGTTCTTAGTTCTCCTTTATCCATTAATCTTCACTTTCTTCCATAACCAAGGGACAACAACCCCCCAACACTCACTTGTGACTCGTCTCGAGGCACTGGAGGTCTGAACCTTTTGTTTGTCTTCGTCTTCAGACTGCGCAGAGCAGCTTATTCTCTATGTTATGTTCCTCCCTTCCTTGTGCATGTTGGAGTTACTTCACACACACCTAGGATTTCTTTTTCCTAAGGTTATTCCTTGTTTATTAGTCATAATTATTCATTATTCAGTCCCCTATATTTTAGGGGAGAATATTCCACTTGGATAATATTCTCTTTCAGTTGACACTTCAGTTTGACTAGTTGAGTTGAGTTTAGATGTTGCATTGGGATCATCACCATGCAACATTGGGATCATCACCATGATAATTCTACCTTTCCTTGGTATCATCACCAGAGTGGCACATTATCCTTTATTCCCTGAGTTAACTCCTCACTACTCTTTGTTCAGTCGGTTAACTGAAAACTAGTTGGTTAGTTAACTCAACTAGGTGGCAGTTCACTCCTGTAACTGCCTGAGAGACTAGAATAGGTGGAAGTTCACTCTCGTAACTATTGGTGTGTGTCTATATTACTATAGATCACCACTATGGTGCGTTGGTTCAACTCAAGTCGAACTCATTGAGATATACAAAGTATATCATGTGTAAATTATTCATTATTCACAACAGTTAATGAGAATTCTTCCATTCTTTCTCTCCTTCTTCTTCTTTCTTCTATTCTCTCTGCAAATGTGTGTATCATTTTTTAGATATATATTATGTGCAGGTTCAACACATTTACATGGTATCATAGACAATGGACTTCTAAGCAAAATCTACACCAAACTTTTTTGCAAGCACAAAAGATTGAAGACAGCGGGAAGATGGAATTCCAAAAATAATTCACTCTTACACCTTACAACTATTTTGAATGGAAGGATAAAATAGCCATACATCTCCAATCTACAGGGTTGTATAGGTTAACCATGAATACAGATAAAAAATCGACATCAGCCATATAAAAATCCAAGTACTTAAATCGCATGGATAAGGCACTCAGAACAGTTTGCAGTCTTATCTCTCTCGATCTCCTTTTTCACATATCTTCCTGTAAGACTCCCAATGAAGCTTGGAAAATCTTGGAAGGGCTCTTTGGAAAATAGGATGAGATGAGGGGACACATGATGGAGGTGGAGCTTCTCACATTGGATCCAAAAATCTTCGAGAATATCCAATATTTCTTTACAAAATTCAAGGATTTACTGTCGCAACTCAAAGCTTGCGGGGTTGACAAATCGAAGGAGGAGAAACAAATGGTTCTCACCATTCTCTCCAATCTTGGTCCTAAATTCTCTATATTCGTATCTACATTCCATAGTGTTAGATTCACCTTTGGAGCCACTTGGAAATAGCCTTCTCTTGAGGATTTTCTTGAATCCTTGACACAAGAGAAAACCAAGCTCATCAACATGGGCACAATCAAAGGCCCAAGGGCACATGCACTCACTGTGCATGATGGCAGCCACAAATATCATAAATCTAAAGATAAATATAAATGGAAATCTCATGCACATTCGAAGAAGGAAGGGTACACAAAACCCTTCACCGATGTCTCCAGATGCAAAGAAGAAAAGGGAAGAAAAGGAGAGAAATGCATGTACTGTCACAAAGGATTCTATTTGGAATCTGCATGCATGCAAAAGAAAACAGATCTGATGTCTCAAATACTTCAGCAAAACAACCTTGGAGATCGCATTCCCGAGGGTGCAAAGAAGAAGAAGCCAAAACATCGGAATTCCAAGAAAGGCAATTCTAGCCATGCTTTGATTGCCATCAACTCCTATCCCGATGCTTGGATCGTAGATTCAAGAGCATCACATCACATGGATGCCTCATAACCAATATATTCTTCTTTGGATGCATGCAAAGGTCCTGCCATTCCGATGGGGGAAAACTCTTGTGTTGAAGTCACCGAAAAAGGAAGGATTGAACTCACCAATGGAAGTTTTGAGAATGTGTTGCATGTTCCCAAGATTTCTGTCAACCTTCTCTCTGTGTATCAGATGATGAATTCCAACACCAAAAAGAGAGTCATATTCACAACAAATTCCATGGACACCTACGACATGCAAACCAACTCCAGGGTTGCAATCATTGAGGTAAATCATCATTCTAGATTGTATACATTTTCTAAATTCATTTAACCTGATTCTTCTTTACTACTTACTCATGCTGATGAAAGTAGTAGGATATGGCACGAGAGGTTTGGACACTTGAATTTCAGATACATGCAACAACTTAGCAAGAATTTCAGACATCCATTTCTCCAAGGGAGTATGTGAGGAATGTGTTCTTGGAAAACACCCTCAAGAGAAATTCGAAAAGGGAAAGTCTCAGCGAGCTTCTGCACCTTTAGATCTGATCCACAGTGACCTCATGGGTTGTTTTTCACATCCATCGATCAACAAAGAGAGGTTTGTTCTCATTTTTGTTGACGATTTCTCACATTTTACATGGATCTACTTTCTTAGGAAAAAAATCTGAGGTCTTTCAACACCTCAAATATTTCAAAGATTTGGTTCAGACACAGTCCAGAAAGAAGATCAAAGTCCTATGAACTGATAACGGGGGAGAGTATGTGAATCATGAGATCCACAATCTTTTCCATGTGGCAAGGATTCAGTTGCAACATACAGTTCCCTATACTCTACAACAAAATGGATTTGTTGAGCAGAAAAACCAATCTCTAAAGGAGATGGCATCTTGCATGTTGCATGCAAATTCACTACCACAGAGACTATGGGCTGAAGCACTTAACTGTGGAACATACATCCAAAATAGATCTTCCCATAGATCTGTCAAGGATAAGACCCCCTATGAGGCTTGGAGTGGCCTCAAACCGGAAGTGAACACCTTTCTCATTTTTAGTTCACGTGCATGGGCCAGGATTCCCTCTGAAAAGATGAAGGAACTTGATCCATAGAGCATTGAGTGAATTTTTTATGGATACTCCAACGATGTGAAGGGATATTGGCTTATTGATATTTCCTCGGACTGGCTCATCATTGAGCATAGTGTCCAATTCAAGGAAAGTGTCTCGCATGTACCTCAACAACCACATGAAAACACCTTCACTCTTCCATCTGTCCGATATGATGAGCATGAACATGTCGAATATTCTTTAGACGAGAGTTACGATTCATAGGAATCAAATGACTCATATTTAAATTTAGTACAATCAGATGTAGAGTCGGAGCATCGAGATGCAGTTGCAGAGCTAGAGTAGAGGCCCAAGTGGGCACATACTACTCTTGAGGATGCAAGGGATCTTTTTGGTGATCCAACTGACACTAGGAGGACTTGATTTGATTTCGAGGATCCTCCTATTGCAGTCACTGCCACTTAACCATTTCCCTCTAGGCATATTTTCTTGGTTTAGTCTTCATATCCACAGTCTTATGGCGAGGCTGCTGGAAATCCCTTTTGGGAATCTACCATGCAGGAGGAGTACAACTCCCTCCTCGAGAACCAGACTTGGGATTTGGTTCCCCTTGCTTCTGGGAGGAAAATTTTCAGATGCATATGGGTTTACAGGACCAAGAGTCCAGCAGATGGACAAATCAACAAATACAAAGACAGACTTGTCGTTAAAGGCTTTCAAGAGGTTCATGGTATTTACTATGATGAGACCTTCACTCCAATAGAAAATAAGGATTCCATACGATTGGCACTTTCCATTGCGACAACCAAGGGATGGGAAGTCCATCAGATGGACATGAAGAATGCACTTCTTCATGGTGATCTCTCTAAGGAGATCTACATGGAGCAACCCCAGGGATTTATGTAGGACTTATCTTTGGTCTGTCGACTGAAGAAGTCACTTTATGGCCTAAATAGGTCTACGAGGGCATGGTATGCCAAGATGGACTCCTACCTATTGTCACAGAACTTTGTATGTTGTAAATCAGACCCGAATGTATACATGCTTAGGACAATTGATTCACTTCTACTTTTAGTTTTGTATGTCGATGATTTGATGATCACCGATTGCTCGACTTCAGTGATTGGTGCAGTCAAGAGGATTCTTCATGACATGTTTTTGATGACGGACATGGGTCCACTACACTTCTTCCTTGGACTTGAGATCATTCAGTATGCATTAGGCATCAAGCTATCTCAAGCCAAGTATGCACGAGATCTCCTTGAGAGATTTCACATGACAGACTGCAAGTCCGCTCTGACTCCTTTCCTATCAGGAGTCAAACTTGAGGATGGAAGGGAGACTCCACTGGTTTATAACACACTGTATAGACAGCTAGTGGGTAGCTTGTTGTATCTCACACACTCCAGAACAGACCTCTCATATTTAGTTGGTGCAATTTCCAGGTTCATGCAGGAGACGTATGAGCTACATTGGAAAGATTCAAACCGTATCGTTCGATACATACAAGGAACCATCACCTTTGGGATTCATTATGCAATAGACTCTACATTAGATCTTATCAGGTTTACTGATTCCGACTGGGATGGAGATAACATTGATCACAAGTCCACATCTAGTTACTCACTCAGTCTTGGTTCCGGGCCTATCTGTTGGTCGAGAAAGAAGTAAGATTCCATTTCTCTATCTTTAGCCGAGGCAGAGTACATAGGGGTAGTTAACACAACCATTTAGGCTATGTGGCTACAATATTTTCTCACTGAGCTGGGCATTCAGTTTCATTGACCGATCGTCATCTAGTGTGACAACCAGAGCACTCTGAAGTTATGCAGAGATCCAGTTTAGAGGCAGCGGACGAAGCACATCGAAATCCACATGCACTACATCCAGGACCTAGTACATGAGGGGATCATCGACTTACAGTTCTTTCCTTCAGCAGAACAGACAACAAACATCTTCACCAAGACCTTCACTGAGAAAAAATTCCATTCTCTGTGAAGTCATCTTGGAGTGAAGGACACAGTTACCTAGCAACTATAGTTCTTCTTTTTACATACATTGTACCTTGAGGGGGTGTTTTTCCCTCTTTCCTCACTTTATTTTCAGTGTATCTTTTGTACTTGGGTACCTAACATGGCCTCATTTCCGGGACCCAATCTTTATTTTCACCATACTGATGTTCAGGGGGGGTGTTGGAGTTACTTCACACACCCCTAGGATTTTTTTTTCCTAAGGTTATTCCTTGCTTATTAGTCATAATTAGTCATTATCCAGTCTCCTATATTTTAGGGGAGAATATTCCACCTAGAGAATATTCTCTTTCAGTTGACACTTTAGTTTGACTAATTGAGTTGAGTTTAGATGTTGCATTAGGATCATCACCATGCTAATTAGACCTTTCTTTGGTATCATCACCAGAGTGGCGCATTAGCCTTGATTCCCTGAGTTAACTCCTCACTACTCTCTTTTTAGTCAGTTAACTGAAGACTAGTTGACTAGTTAACTCAACTAGGTGGCAGTTCACTCCCGTAACTTCTTGAGAGACTAGAATAGGTGGAAGTTCACTCCTGTAACTACTCATGTGTTTCCATATCACTCTATACCACCACTATGGTGCATTGGTTCACCTCAAGTCGAAGTCATTGAGATATACATAGTATATCATGTGTAAATTATTCATTATTCACAACGGTTAATGAGAATTCTTCCATTCTTTCTCTCCTTCTTCTTGTTTATTCTATTCTCTCTACAAATGTGTGTATCATTGTTTATCTAGATCTATTATGTGTAGTTTCAATACATTTACAGTGCAAACCGTCTTTTCTATGCCTGGTACCCAGTTTCAACTGCACCTGATACCTAGATCCTTCTTCTTATGCTTTTACTGAGAGCTCCCATTTACAATTTCAACCAAATCCCATTTACCAAATATTCCTCCCATTCTCCTTTCAAAGTATTAAAATGCACAGCTCCTCTTTTTGTAACATAGGAAACCTCATATGGACCAAGCCAATCTGTCCTGAAATTCCCTGGATGCTTCATGAACTTGTTGTCATATACCAATACAAGATTTCCTTGCTTAAAGTATTTCTTCTTGATATGTCTGTCATGGTAGGCCTTGTCTTGTTCCTTCTTTACCTGCTGGTGAAATCCTGCAATGAATCTATCTTCTTCCAATTCTACCAACTACGCAAGTCTGTCTTGCACAACGCCTGTGTCATCCGTATCTGTAAATGATGCAATTCTTAATCTAGGAACTAAGTATTCCATAGGTACGACTACTTCTAGACCATAAACCAATTTAAATGGAGTCTGCATTGTCAACTTCTTGCAAGTGGTTCTATAGGCCCATAATATTGTTGGTACTCTCAAATCAAAATCATCCATTTTTACACTACAAATATTCGTTAGTGTTGTCTCCAAGATATTATTGAAATCTTTGACCGTCCCATTCGCTTGTGGATGGTATGGGGTGCTCTTCTGATGATGAACTTCAAATTACTGAGTCAAGGCTTAAATAGTGTTATTAATAAAATGTGTACCTTGATCACTCATAAGTATCTTCGAGCATCCAAATATGGTTATGATATCATCAAATAGGAATTGTGCAGCTGTAGTTGCACTACATTCCTTGACTTCTCTTACTTCTACCGATCTTGTCAAATACCTTATCGCATTGATGATGTATCTGGCTCATGTGTACCTTCCTGGTGGGTTCATAGGTCCTACGAAATCAATTTCCCATTTCTCAAATGCCTGCAAAGTTACTTGAGGTGATAAAGGCATCTGATCTCTTCTATATGGTTTCCCAACTCATTGGCATACATCTCAGGCTTTGTAGTAATCCTTTTTATCTTTTTGCAAAGAGGGCCACCATAGGCCAGCTCTAAGAACCTTTTGCATTGTTTCTTTCCCTGCATAGTGTCCTCCTACGATGCATTCATGTGCCTCTTCCAGAATCAGTGGTCTCTCTGCCTCCATAACACATCTCCTTAAAATCTCATCAGGTCCCATCTTGTATAGTTTCCCAACTATAAGTGAAAAATCTATAGCGCGAACTACCAACTGTTTCTTCTGAATGATTGTATATTCACGAGGTTCCATCCCTATTGATAGGAATTGGAATATCTCGGCGAAGTGATCACCAACCTTTCTGATGTCCAACAACTGTGCATCTAGTAGTGTATCCTCTAAGCTAGTAGGTTCCTCTCCATGTTCTAACCTAGACAAGTGGTCAGGTCCCTTGTTCATTCTTCCTGGCTTGACCATGATCTCGAAATCATATTCCTGGAATAACATAATCCATATGCATATTATTCCCCCCAATACTGTCTTTTTGACTAGGTATTTCAACGCAAAGTGATCAGTGGACATATTAAAGTGTCCTCCCAACAAGTAGTGACAAAACTTCTGCAGTCCATACACCATGGCTAATCCTTCTCTTTGAGTGGTAGTGTAATTTATCTTAGCTATTGAGAGCTTCCTCATAGAAAAGGCTAATGGATGGTCAATATATCTTGATCCTGGTTGTGCTAGAACTCCCCCCAATGAAATAGAGGATGCATCGACATGTACATGAAATTCATTACTCCAATCTGGGAAAACCAGAATAGGCGCAGTAATCATATTCTATTTCAGTGTGTCAAAGATCTGTTGGCATTCTTCTGTCCATTGAAACTGACAATATTTCTTCAAATTCTTCTCCATGGGTGTTTTAATCTGTGCATATCCATTAATGAACTTTCTGTAGTATCCAGTATGTCCCAATGCAGTGTGCAACTGTCTAACTGAAGTAGGAGGGGGTAGATCAACAATAATGGAAATCTTAGGTGGATCTACCAACAACCCCTGTTTACACACAATATGGATTAGCAGCACACCAAAGGGTGAAAAGAAGATACACTTCTTTAGGTTCAGGGAAATCTGACATTGCCTGCACTTATCCAACATTAGTCTTAAACATTCAATATGATTTTGCAATAAGCTAAAAATAGTCCAATCATCAAAATATGATTCCAAACAATTATGTAAAAAATCTTTGAACACTTTGACAACCACCCTAGAAAAGATGGATGGTACATTCTTCAAGCCGAAAAGCATCACCGTGTAATGGTAGGATCCCATTTCTATTGCAAATGTGGTTTTGTGGAGATCTTCCTTAGCAATCCTGATCTGGTGATACCCTGAAAATCCATCTATGAAGGAGTAAACTTCCTGTACTCCCACATTATCCAACACTTCATCAGTAAACGGTGTAGGGAATGGATCATGTAAAAATGCATAATTCAGTTTCCTCAAGTCTACATAGATTTTGATCTCTCTTGTCTTCTTATATTGGACCACCATAGGGCTAATCCATTCTGACTCTTCAACAAGTTCTATGATTCCTGCTTCCAACATTCTATCTATTTCAATCTTGACTTTCTGCTTATATTTGGGATTCAGTCTGTAAGGTCTCTACTTGACTGGCCTTGCATCTGGTTTCAAGGGGATCTTCATTTCTCCCATTGGCCCTTTAATGCCCTTCATATCAATGAACTCATTTGGAAAAAAGTCCTGATATTCATGCAGTAATTCTGTGATCTTGTCAATAGTGGCGTCATCCCAATAATCTCCAACGTTTAGGAGCTTAGGCGTTTTCTCTATTCCAATGTTAAC
The DNA here is from genome assembly GCA_009831015.1 of Picea engelmannii. Classification (NCBI taxonomy): domain Eukaryota; kingdom Viridiplantae; phylum Streptophyta; class Pinopsida; order Pinales; family Pinaceae; genus Picea; species Picea engelmannii. Next base: position 28,438 of record WSFP011371128.1, read on the forward strand.
TTTATTGATTTTGATTGGTTGTTCAATAAAAGGTAGTTCGACTCCTGGTCCTTGTACATCTCTCTTTCCTTCACTTTCTACGATGTTCACATTCCTAGGATCATTGTCTTTGTCAGCATTGATATTGTAACAACCTTGCAATTTCTGAAGGGGTGCAGTCCATTCATCCTCTTCTTGCTCAACAGGGCGGGTAGGTGCCTCCTCGAACATCTGCTATCTTACAACTTGTAAATCTTGATCCATTGTAGGGTACTTACTTTCAAATAAAAATGTAACTACAAAGTTCTAAGTCATACCATGCCAATCTGCAGTGGTGAGGTGCAGTTCTTCTTGAAGATACCAATTGACATGGGTTGTGTCCAAAGTGTTAATGAATTTATGCACCCACTTCTCTTGAGGAATGCTGCTCCAGGCCTCCTCACAACTTTTCTCATGGTCATTCAGACAACTTTGACCTATGTATATAACCTCCCACCCTTCTACTTGTTTTGAAAAGTGCATTGTCATCAAAGTGCGACATTGCACCCAGTCCACGATGTTTTGTTTGTGTGTTCCCCACCATCTTGGTGGTGTTTCTTTTAATGCTTCGTCCAGTGCCAACAGTTGTTGTTGTATTGGTACAATTTCTTCAAATTTTGACAAGAAAGTTTCTAAGTGATTTAAACCATAAAATGTCGGCAGATTGATTACTTCTGTGCCAATCCAATGAACTTCCCTGTTCAATATAGCACACCTTCTCGTAGAAACTTCATACATATTATTCTGCCATTTTTCCAGTGCTTCTTCCAAATCTGATGAGTATGCACTGTCACTTCGCTAGCTTAAGTTCCCATATCCTGTAGGATTAATGTAATCCTATTGTCTTGCTATCAATTTGTAAATATTTTCTAGCTCATATGCGCGGTCTTCTTCTCTTATGGGATCTGTGTATCTGTGACCTTAGTTAGGATCAAGAGGTGCAATGACCCTAATGCCATCACCTTCAAATGTCATTCTTATTTTCTTCAAGTCAACCACAGTAGAATTATTGAAAGCCCAATCAATTCCTAACAATGCAGGATAAGGACATCTATTGTCAACTATCTCAATCACCTCAAAGTACGCAAATGTCCTTACCCTGTCGATGTCCACAGGGACATGCTCTGGTCTCACAAAGGGGCTTACTGTCTACTGATTAGCCATCCTGGGCCTAATAGGAGAGTAAATCATCTTAGGTTTTCCCATCAATTCCTAGGTCTGCTTTGTCATAACATTGACTTCTGACCCTAAGTTGAGGACCACATAATCTATGTCATAATGTCCAATCTGAGCATTAAGGTGTAGTTCCTTATTTGTTCTTCTCTTTATATATACTTAATGTACTATTCTATTCAGCAGGGGGTCTATCCTGCTTATCTCATACTGTCTTATCAAATTTTGTAGTTCATGTACATCTCGTTTGTCCTTAATAAAATTAATGCAAGTGCATAAGAATTCCATGAGCTTGCTCACTTATTTTCCTTCTCTGGGCGAAGCAGACTGATCGAATGCCAGAGGAATTACACATTATCTCACTTCTGGTTGTGTCTTTGATGAAGAAGCCTGATCTCTTCCAAATTATTTTCTTGCCTCCTCAAATGTCCGCTTTTATTTCCTTGGATCAAACACTTGTGTCTTCTTTGCAGCTCTTATGACCCTAGATTCTTCTATAGTCTTTCCTGGGGTCACTCTATCTTCTCCTATAACAACGCCTCCTCTAGTGATAACAATGACTCTGGGATCCTCTCTACGAGGTTCTACTAAGATTAGTTGTACTTTCTAGTTTCCTCCTCGTCTTTCCTGAAGCTTGGCTAACAACACAGGGAAATATTCAATAACATGTTCAAATGAGTTGCAATAGTTTCAAGTGGTACAAGGGTTCTAATAGTCCCTTGCCAAATGTCCTAGCTATGGGTGGTTACAACAAATGATCTAAACTTGACCTCGACCCATGCATCGACCTCGCCCTCTTCCTATGAATCCACCACGAGGGTTGAAGTTTCCTCTTCCTGGAGAGTTAAACTGCGTAGTATTTCCTTCCTTCTATACTTCACCTTGAATTTGATATGTGTCTCTTGATCTTTCATGCAAGAGATCGTAAGACCTAGAATCCTTCTCGTCATGCCCCACAAATTTACAAAATGTTCACTAGGGCTATGTCTATTTATACATGCCTTGCACCAAGGTAGAGTAACCTTCTTCAAAGGGCTCGAAGATCCAGAGGCCAAGTACTCATGAAATAGGGAAAAATGCTCCTTATCATGGACTTCTGATTTTCATTTGATACACTAGATGTTTTCTCATTTATATTTTCCTTTATCTTTCTTCATATCTTCAACCTACAGAGATAATCTAGTTAGCTGACTCAAAATTTGACTCATACCTAAGTTGGATTCTCCCATAGGGGCTGATTCTAGTTTCATGATGATCTCCAATGCCTTAGCCTACGAAGAAACCTTCTGTTGCATCAGAGAAAATTTGATGTGTGGTAAGAGGGAAGCAATGAGTCATTCCTTGTTCTACTCGTCTGGGATATGAAAACTCAATCGGCCTGTCAAGGTCTTAAACCTTTGATCAAACTCTGAAACAGGTTCATCTACTTTCTTCTTCATTTCTTTCAATTCTGTAATGCACTGTGACTCCGACTTGGGTTTCTTGAATTTTTCACTCAATGCAATATTGATCTCGTTCAGTGGTTTAGGTTGTGCAACTCCAGTAACGAACTTCATGTACCAGCTCAGTGTGTGGTCTCTCAAGGTAGTACTAAATTGAGGTATCTTAACTTCTTCGTCACTGACATTCTTAATA
>ML851246.1:0-10427 GCA_009831015.1 Picea engelmannii
TTGATGGATAGCATAGGAAAGGTGAAGATGATGAAGTATGGTTTTTGGGCATGAGAAATTATTTTATCAAACCTTGAGGCAAGAATTTTCTTTTATCATTTTCAGGGGAAGGATTCCATGTGGTGGGACCAACTAAAGTAGGTCAAGCATCTTGACAAAAAGAAAGTTTGTTGGAAGTAGTTCAAGAAGTAATTCCATAATAAGTACTTGTCAAAACATTATCGTGACAATAAAATGAAATAATTCTTTAAGCCGAAGCTTGGAAGCATGACCATGGAGGAATACAAGAAAAAATTATTGGAGTTGTTAAGATATATGGGTTTCATCAAGGATGATAAGGTGAAAATTTAAATATTTATGAGTGGACCACCATCATTCTATAGTTATAAAATTCAGCTTGATGAGCCCAAGTCCCTAGAAGAATCCATAATAAAAGATAAGTATTTGTATGAGAAAAATAATGGGAGGTCAACTTTTCAAAAGGACTGGGATGATAAGAATAAAGGAAATATGGAATAGAGGAGAAAGGGATTCCAACCAACATTCTTCAAGAACAACCCTCAAACATACTAGCAAGGAAATCCATCACAAAGTGAGCCAAAGATGTCATATTATTTTGGGAAAGGACCAAGACAACAACCCATTAAGTGTTGGGGTTTTGAAGGAGATCACATGTACAAGGATTTTCCTCACAAGGTAGAGTGAATGAGGACTATTAAAAACATTTAGGAGGATGATACATTAGAAGAAATGGAAAAATCATGCCAAGGATCTATGCAACCTTGGACAACATGCAAGCATAATACCAATATCATATGATTGAAGTAGAAGGTAAGATTGACAATCAACCCATAGCCATTTTAATTGATTATAGAGATAGACATAGTTATATACATCCTAATTTGGTTGAGAGATTCAAATTGAAGAGATGAAAGCATGAGAATTCTTGGTTGGTCCATCTATACAATCGAGCCAAGAGAAGGATCAATGAGCTAGTTAAGGACTTTCCAATGGACATGAATGGAGTCAACATAAAGGTAGATTTGAACATCATACCTTTGGTTTTATATTATTTCTTAATTGGTATGGATTGGTTAGACAAGCATCATGGTGTCCTATTCTACTACAAAAAATGTTTCACATTCCTTGATGAGGAAGGGATCTTGATAATAGTTCAAGGGATTCAAAGGCCTATATTCATCAGAGAGGTTTCAACCATGTAGTTGAAAAAGAGCTTCATGAAAGGGTGCGATATTTATGTAGCCCATATGGAAGAGACAACCAAGGATAAAGTGCCAAGTATTGGAGAATATACAATTTTGAAGGAGTGTGAAGATGTGTTTGGGGAGATACAAGGTTTGCCACCAAAGAGAGACATTGATTTCTCTATTGATTTCATGCTTTGGGTTATGCTAGTGTCCAAGACTCCCTACAAAATGAACACACCAAAGTTTAAAGAGTTACAAATGCATCTAGAAGAACTCTTGAAGAAGGAGTACATGCACCCAAGTGTCTCACTTTGTGGTGCCATATTACTTTTTTTCAAGGAGAAGGATGGAACATTAAGGTTATGCATTGATTTTAGACAACTAAATAAATCCACTATAAAGAATAAGTATCCTTTTCCAAGCATTGATAATCTCTTTGACCAACTAAAAGGGGAAATGATATTTTCCAATATTGACCCGAGGTCAGGATACCATTAGGTGAGAATCAAAGAAGAAGATACCAATAAGACAACATTTAGGATATGAAATGGCCATTATGAATTTGTAGTGGTGCCATTTGGGTTCTCAAATTCACCATATATCTTCACGTGTCTAATAAATGGAGTGTTTAGATATTATATAGACAAGTTTATGATTTCTCTATTGGATGACATTCCAATCTACTCCAAGTCATAGGAAGAGAATGATTAACACTTGATTTTGGTTCTACAGGAGATGAGGGAGAATCAATTGTATGTCAAGTTGAGCAAGTGCTCATTTTATTAGAATAAGATTCACTATTTGGGCCATATTATCTCAAAATAGGGAATAATAGTGGACCTAGAAATAATCAAGGCAATCAAAGAATGGCTAGCACCAAAAAAAAATTCAGAGGTCAGATATCTTGTGGATTTGATTGGCTACTACAAGAGATTCATCGTGGGTTTCTCTAAGATTGAAAATCCTATCACTTATTTGGAAAACAAGGGTGTGAAATTCGACTAGAATTCCAAATGAGAAGAAAATTTTCATCATTTGAAGGACTTATTGGCTAGTGCACCAATCTTGAAGATTTTCAATCTTGAGGAGGATTTCATAGTGTGCTCAGATGCATTTAAGGAAGGGATTGGTGGAGTCCTTACAAAAAATGGACATGTGGTATTCTATGAGTCAAGGAACTTGAAAGAGATTGAAAGGAACTATGCCATACATGACTTAGAGTTGGTAGCCATAATTCATGCCTTAAATATTTGGCGACATTATCTCATGGGAAGAAAATTCAAGTTGAGGAAAGACCATAGTGGTCTGAAATAATTGTTTGAGTAGCCAACATTGAATGATAGGAAAATTAGATGGCTAGAATTTCTCAATGAGTATGACTTTGATATTGAGCACATCAAAGGTAAGAAGAATAAAGTGGTTGATGCACTAAACAGGAGGGTGCATGAGATGCATGATACTGTCATATAGTTGGCTTAGGTTGATGGACAATTGGTATGGATTGTTGGTTGTCATTGATTTCAACCATTGGAGAGTGATATTGTATATTGATGTCAACCCTTGGAGAAAGTCTGGTAGCGAATTTCGGTAGCACAAAGGTTTGGGTAATGGACCCAAGTTTGTTTGATGTATAATGGTATGAGTTTTAATATATTTGAAGGTAATACTATTCTAGATGGGTATTAAATTTCATTCCATTTCCGGTGGTATGTGGAACATCACATAAATACTCACGGTTAGAGAGTTATGGCCATGTGAAGTTGGAGAACCCAGGTTTGGGTAATGGACCCAAGTTTGTTTGATGTATAATGGTATGCGTTTTGACATATTTGTAGGTAAGACTATTATAGATGGATATTACATGTCATTCCATTTCTGGTGGTATGTGGAATGTCACATAACTCCTCACAGTTTGAGAGTTATGGCCTTACGAATTTGGAGAACCCTCATGAGTCATCTAGAAGCCCCAAAAGGTCAAAGTAGTCAAAGTGGTTTAAGAGATTTTTAGAAGGTAAATAATAAAGTGAAGTGATGAGTGTAATATAACTCAAGTAGCTATTGGATACATGGACAAGTGGAAAATTGGCCAAACTTGGACATAGGTGACTATGTGGACAAAGTGGCTAGGTGGGAAAAGTGACCTAGAAGATGCTTCTAAGGAAGCTACTTGGAGAATATAAATAAGAGGCAAGGATCTCTCATTTTTATCACACTTGAGCATATTGAATATCTACAGGTGATTGAGGTAACCAAAGGATATCTAAACCTAATTTCAGAGAGAAGGTGAAGTAAAGAAGGTTGAAATTCAAGGGAGGATAAATTCTTTTGATGATGCTTTCTAAGGTCTATTACAGGGTTACAAATCAGATTTGGATGATAAAATTGATGAGGGATTTTGGTTGAGTTACATTTTGGGTACATGGTTGAGAAAAGTAGTTGATGAGTTGGCACATACATGAGGTGTATAGTTGTTGATGTTGGTACATGTTGATGAGTAGTTGATGCATGATTGGTACATACTTGGTACATGGTTGGAGGCACTTGTTAGTGGTATTGTTGACACATGGTTTATGGATGATGTAGCATACGTGTATTGGTATATTATTAGAAGAAAATATTTATCTTGGTGATTATTATGAGTTGTTGTGTTATTCTTGGTTGATGCACATCTTTGAGAGTTGTCTCGATGAATGATCTTGGTGAGTAGATCTGATTTGGTTGATAAGATTAACGAGACAAGTTGTTGTGATAGGTTGTTTGGACAAGTTGTTATGACATTTTATTTGTACAGGTTTGGTGCATGGTGGATGCACTTGTTCATGGTACAGGTTGAGGTACATGTTGGTGCATGGTTGATGCACTTATTTATGGTACATATTGAGGTACATGTTGGTGCATGGTTGATGCACTTATTTATGGTATAGGTTGATAACACGTTGGTGCATGGTTGATGCACTTATTTATGGTACATGTTGATAACAGGTTGAGGTACAGGTTGATGCATGGTTCATCTTATTGGTACAATTTGATTGGTGTAGGTTGATTGGTACAGGTTTACAATAGTATATCTCACAATGATAGTGTGACAATGGTTCCATAGTGTGACAGTGGTTCCATAATTCTACTTATACATCAGGGCAGTTGGAAAAGGAGAGGACAAGTGGTTGTAGCCACCTTCCGGTTGTATTTGGAGAACATAGGGGGTTGTATCCTCCTTCTGGTTGTAGCCTGAGAAACTAGGGGGTTGGAGGCTCCTTCTAGTTGCATTTGGAAAACAAAGGAATTTGTTGCTTCCAATGAATGTAATTCTTAAAGACATATCAGAAAAATAATTCTGTGGTTTTCTCCCGCTTTGGGTTTCCACGTAAAAACACTGGTGTACTGTGTATGTGTATGGTTGTTCATTTTTTCATTGTTTATTTACTCTACACATATTGGATGATAATTCTACATTGATATAACACTTGCATTATATGGTTAAAAAGGATTAGATTGCTCTATTACTGATTCAACCCCCCTCTCAGTAATCCAACAATTGGTATCAGAGCCGGTTCCTTCAGGAAACAATTTAACCATTGGAAGGAGATCATGGATTATTCTGATAATGGAGTACCAATGTTTAGTGGTCAAAATGGTTTTAAGTATGAGATGTGGAGCATAAGGACAAAAGTATTTTTTCAGGCACAGGGACATTATATTTGGCTATCAATTGTTATAGGATATAATAGTTCAAAAAGGGAAAAGATTGTATCCAATAAGGAATTAAAGAAGAATAATAAAATAATAATGGATTTCATCTGGGAAGGATTACCTAATCCAGTAAGAGAAAAGTTTGGTAAATTTTCATCAACAAAAGAACTTTGGGATAAGTTACATGGCATATATTCTTCACCCATCGCAAATTCAGAAAATGTCAAAGAAGATGCAGATACAAATCAAGACGAATTGTGTTCACCATGTCAAACATATTCAGAAGATGAAGAGTACATAATCACCATAGGTATGTTGTTTTTCTTTAATTGTGAAAAACATGGACATATTGAAATAGAATGCCATGAAGGAAATGAGACAAAAAAACAAATTGAAAAAGAAGACAGTTATGAGGCAGAATTGATTAGTGCTTTAGATGAACTAAGAGAAGAAAACAAGTCACTCAAGAAATAATTGATGAAACAAAAGGAAAGTGTTCACATTTTTTAAGAAGCCCAACATGTCATAGAGAACTTAAGAACTCAGCTAGAAGAAGCTAGAAACATCAAAGAAAATCTTGAATATCAAAAGAAGTGTTTGGAAGCCAACATAACAACATAGAAGGAAGAAGCATAAATGAGAGAGAATATATTGACAAATCATCTTAGGGAAATAAATAATGATCTAAACCAGCTTAAGTCAAAGTTTGGTCAAGAAGAGAAAGTACTTGAAGAAGAAATAATCACATTAAAAGTTCATCTTGAAGAAGCGAAGAGAACAAAAGAAGTCATGAAGTCTCAGATATTAAAGAAAGAAGAAGAGGTTGAGAAACTTGAAGAATAAGTTGTGACATTGAGAAGTAAAATCGTCAATATAAAAAAGAACGTTGAAGAGATAGAAACATTCACATCAGTTACAAAGAATGAAGAGAAGCACTCTAGATTGATAGAAAAGAAGAATGAAGAAAACAAAAAGAGTTATGAAGAAGTACTCAAAGGAAGAAATCATGGTCAACCAGAATCTAAGAAAACTATTGAAGATACATCTTCAAGAAGACCATCTGTGTTCAAGCCACAAAGAAGCTTCAATCATGATCACAATCAGTCAAGGCATAAATTCATAAGGACTACACCACAAATAAGATCATTCACTCCTAGGTATGCAAATTTATTTTATGGTCATTGTTTTTATTGTACTAATTTTGGACATAAGGTTGCATATTGCAGGGATTATAAAAGAAATGTTCAATCAAGAAGTGCCTATTTGGATGCACGTAACATTGAGTGTTAAAAATGTCATAACTATGGACACATAGCTAGTGATTGTAGAATCATGATCAATACAGATTTAGAGAAGTCAGTTAGAGAAAGTACAATTTGACAGATTAATCAAGACTTCATGATAGTATAGTGATAAATGGGTCAATATTATAGATTGTTGTGCAAGTAGAGTCTTGGACAGTATGGAAAAAGATGGATTCTTAAGAAAACATAGTAGGTTTGGACATATATATGACAGTGGACGAGACCATGGATTCACATATTGGTTCAGAGAGTGGTTTAGAGACAAAGGAAGATTATCATAATGGATAATATTTACACAGGAAATGGCTCAAGCAATGCTAATGGATTCCAAATTGACAGATAATATTTGGACACATGTAGTGCATACATTTGTTGTGGGGTATTCTACCCTACGGACTAACAAGCTAGGGCTTTAAACTTGTAAGCAGATCATGACCCTTAAGACATAACTTTTAACCTTCTACCCAAAACCTCAAACCCTTTTTCTCATGCAAACATGGGAAGAATCAACTAACCTTTTTATCAACGATTGGTGTAGATCCTTCGTTGAGTTTTTATCCCCTTGCTGCTGCTGCTCCTTCCAAAAAATATTTCCTGCAATCAAGACAAAACTATGCATGCATTCTATTGATCTACTAGAGGGTTAGAGATTAAACACAAATCAAATAACGTAGATAAGACTCATGTATTCGGGACGGGAAAAGTATCTTTTTATTAATCTCAATATGAATAAACTTACAATGATTTCAGAGACCGGCCACCATTCCTCGATCCTGATCCTGGGCTCTTCCTCTTCTTTGTCCTCCAACTTCTTTGCTTGAATTTCTCCTAAAGCTTGAGGAAAGGCTAAAGGGTTGGGACAATAACGGACTTGGCAATTTTGGCAGAGTTTCTTTTCTATGATTTTTCCTCTTTTGAATAGTGCCCCTACCCCTCCTTTTATAGGTTAGAAGGAGCTTGGGTTTTAGGAGAACTCTCGGCCATGCATGGCTGGGAGTTCCAGTTAACTGACAAAAAGCTTCTCGTCCCGGCGGAAACTTTCATGATTTTTTGGTTTGTTAGGTAAACGCGGGCTGTAGTGGGCCAGCCAACGTTCCAACGCGTGCTGCAGAAGGCCTGCCAGCGTCCCAATGCGCCCAGTGATAGGTTAGGGCATGAGTTACTTAATTTAGGAGGTTTTTGAAGAGTCTGTTCAGCATGGCTTTGGCAATGAAGGGCAATGAGTTGGCCTGATGCCAGGTAAGAATGGATAGTGCAATTTAGGGTTATAACAGATGCCCCCTAATGTGTGAGGTCAGAAGAGCATCTGATGGTCGAAATACATTACCAATTCTTTACCAATCTGTACTGATATGCTGAATGAGTGAGCCTAGGAATTAGGAATCAGGAAGTGTCGTCTGCAAAAAATATCAAATGTCTCACCGAGGCGGGCATACCCATGCTCGGGATAAATCAGAACCATGGATACCAATAAAATACACTGTAGATCCATGTCAAATAAAGAGTAGCCATGAACAATACACAACGGAGCTACATCTCGAAATCAGAAAGATATACATAGAAAATATCCATCTCTCAGAAGCTGATTCGGCCGGATGGTTGTACTTCAGAGCTCGAGCAACAACTTCAAAATCTTATAAACTCGAGTAGGAGTGTAATATGAGTGTACGACTACACTATCCAGAGGTCTTCGACGGCTCGTCGGTTATGGAATTGATAATATTGATGATCGGACTGAAGGCTTCAGTGATTTCGAACAAAGACTTGATTGGACGTTCAGGACAACCGGGTATGCGGACAAGAGACATATTTCCGAGTGGCCGACTTAGGCTAAGTAACAAACCTCCCTTGGACAATAGCATGACAAGTGATAAGACTCAGGAAACATATCTGGTAATCATAAGTCTACGAAGCAGGAGGCAACACAAACTCTCCATAAGTTTGGAAGAGTAACCAAACGGCGGAGGACACAACTCAATATAGTGAGCAAGGCTACCTAAGGTCACACTAAATCCCAAAGTCTGATGAATCAAACAGACAAATGTGCTTTATCCAAGGGCGACTCGTAATGCTGCCAATAAAGAAAATACTTTTCCCATCCTCTTTTTGGGGTATATTTGATTTTTTTGTTCTTTTTGTTGGTTTGGAAAAAAAAATAAAAGAATAGTACGTTACAGTGGAGGAACGAGCATAGAAAACATACAAGCTCAAGGCACAAGGACAAGACTGATGTTCTAGGAAATGATACTCGGGAAAAATCCTCCAGTGGCCAAAGGTGTTAAGACGCAAAAGCAAACTGTTACGAGGCTGATGGGTAAAGGATGCAAATGCGGTTGATAGAACACACAATGGTAACGTCCTTCGATGTAAGTTTAACGAGCCCAGAGAAGGGAAGCTCGATGATTTTTCATGTTTAGAGAGTCTGAAAAAGAATAAAAGGAAACTCCATTGGGGTACCTTTTTCGTCAATAGTCTAGTCGGTTCAAAAAAGGGGTAAACTAGCACCGACTAGACATCAATTCAAAGCCATTTTAACGAGTGTGACAAGGATAAGATCACTCGACGATTTTTTCAATTTTAAGGAGTCTGAAAAAAGCTTAACTATGGACTCCGTCAGGAATATTCTTTTGGACCATTTTAACGAGTGTGAAAGAATAAGGTCACTCGCAATCTTTTCAATTTTAGGGAGTCTGAAAAGAGCTTAACTATGGACTCCGGGGGGGTTTCTTTTTCGTAAATTTAGTCCCTCAGGCCCGAAAAAGGAATAAAATTATGTCTAAGGATACTCTTCTAAAGAATCGAAATTCGATAGAGTATTCCTTTGTTCGTACAGTTGACCGTCCGGACCGAAAAAGGGGTAAACTACCGCCGGACAGACGTGACTTAAAATTTCAGTTTAACGAGCGTGAAGGGTCACAAGATCGCTCTGCAATCTTTTCATGTTTAGAGGGTCTGAAAAGGGCTTAAAAGGAGACCCGTTTAAGGAACGTTCTTCTGGACCAGTTTAACGAGTGTGAAGAAACAAGGTCACTCGACAATCTCTTCATCTTTAAGGAGTCTGAAAAGGGCTTAAAGAAGACTCCATAATGGTTACTTTTCTCAGTTAATCCGGACGAGATCGAAAAGCATAAATACAGTCTCGCCGGATGTTGCTTTCGGATCTCAAAGTGAGCTTGAAAAACAACAAATTTAGCTCATGATCGACACTGTGTGGGTCGATGTCAGGTATCTCTTTGTAAGACCAGGAAAAAAAATCGCGGAATTCCTTAAAAAGATCCGTGTAAATCTGAATCTCTTCGGGGGAGCAATCCGCTCCGACGAAGACATTCTCCATGACGCCGAGGTTTCGGGAGATATTGATAGGTATCATGGTAGTGATAATCGCCATGTTTCCCTCAGCATAAATATCCTGTGTAGCCAAGAGGTTAATGGGACAAGGCTGATCTCCCAGCATGGTGATAGTGAATTCTCCTGCCTCGATTCGGTGTAACTCTAGGAGGAAGTATGATCTGTGATGAAGATCTTCCCAGGGTTTGTCCAGACCAGTCATGGCTTCGATTATAGCTTCATCAGAAGGCAAGACTAAATCTAACGAATCGGTGTTGACAAGAGAATCCTGAGCCCAGATAGGCTCAAGGAGTGGATCCAACTCTGGTACAGGAATCAGATCAGGAGTAGCTGAAGTTTGCTGAACCAAAGAGTATGCTACTTCAGCGGTCGACAAGGGCGTCGACATGACCGCATGCCCTGTCACAGCCATTGTGTCTGATGGGGAAGGAAGAATCCACAGATCCTGAAAGTAAGTCGTGCAGAACGACGAGACGTGAAAAATCTCAGCCTTGTGGTGAGTCGATATAAACTTGACATCGCTATGAGGAGGTGGGTAATCGAAAGTACCCATCAAAGATGGGCACAAGCCAACTCCTATGTTAACGACACCGGCTTGAGGATTATCAACCATGGGAACCGTAGATGCCCCCAGCGCTGGGTCAGGTCGAGAGAAGGATAATTGATCAATGGTCACTATCCGACCTTCATGTGGAAACAATAAGACTCGAAAAACTGTAGCGACCACCACTTGCATTGCATAAGTCCAACTATGACCTGTTAGGATATTTAGACACTTAGGAGTTAGTTAAGATCTACTTGGTCTAATATGTCGTTAGGTAAAAGTGTGTTTCTTTAGTATGCATTAGTATGCATTTGTAGTTAGGAAATCTGACGG
>ML851246.1:20286-41789 GCA_009831015.1 Picea engelmannii
ATGGGGATCCCATATTCACTTCAAATTTATGGAAATGATCATTTAAGGGATTTGGGAAAAATGTAAATTTTAGTACAACAAATCACCCATAGTCAGATGGAAAAACCAAAAGGATCAATCAAGTGATTGAAGATATGGTGAGGATGTATCTTATGGAAAAACCCTCTAGGTGGGAATGATACCTTCATTTGGTCAAGTTTGTATGCAATAATGGGTATCAGGAATATCTAAAGATGAGTTTTTTTTAAGCATTATATGGTAGAAAGTACAAAACACCAGTGAGCTAGGACAATCCAGTAGATAGAGTGATTGTTGGGTCATATATTCTCAAAGAAATGGAAGAGTTGATGGTCAAAATAAAATAGAATTTAAAGGATGCACAATATAGGAAGAAAAGTTATGATGATAAAGGAAGGATTCACATGGAATATTTAGAGGGTGATAATGTATTTTTGAAGGTCAAAGCAAAGAAAAGTTAACTAAAATTGGGAAGTTGCTCAAAATTGGCAACATGCTATTGTGTCTCATTTTAGATTCTAGAAAGAATAAATCCTGTTGCATACATGATATATTTTCCCAGATCCATGCACATACATAATGTTTTTCATATGTCATTTCTTAAAAAAATGTGCATGATCCTAACCACATAATTGATTAGACTGTGATTTAGGTGGAGCACAAGGGCGACTTCTGATTCTAGCTGGTGTACATATTGGATAGGAAGAAAAAGGTTATTTGGAATTGAGCCATCGTCTTGGTAAAGGTTCATTGGATGTGCTACGATCATGAAGATGCTACGTGGGAGCATGAAGATGCAATTTGGGAGGAGTACCCGCATATTCTTGAATATTATGAGAAATTTTGATTGTAAATTTGTATATGATGTAGTGAGGATAATGTAAAAATAAGGGGGATGGGAATGCAATACCCAATTTTGAACCTAGTTGTAAATTTTTTATGTACAAATGTTATATATGTTATTGAGTCAGTTGGTCGAATGTCGTTACCTTTGTCAACTCGACCAATGGTCAATTATGTCTACTCATTGATAAGTTGACAATCATGTTATGTTGGTCAACTTCCTGATTAGATTAGGTCAACTTCTTGGATGGTGTTGTTTGGGATAGTGTGCCTGTATCATTTTGGGCTGGAGAGATTATAAAGGCCAAAGATACTAGATATTTAAAATGTACATACACTCATATATATTAATAAAATAACATCACGATTGCAAATAGTAGGACAAAAGAATATGGGGGGCTAGGACACCAAAAGAGGGAAAGGTGAGGGGGATAAACCAATAAATGTTCCTAAGCCAAGAAATGACCTTATTTTATCCTAAGTCACTTTATGAGGATATGTTCCTAAGTCATAAAGGCATGATATAATCCTAATTCATGATTTTATGTACTTTATCCTAAGTTTCCGGGTGATTTACCAAGTGGTGGGAGTGTAGTTCTTTGAGTGCCACTTGTCAAAAGGTTGACATGCATATATAAGATTAGTTTCCAATGAAACAATCATCATTATAATCATCATTCTTGGGGAATACTTGGTACATTATTTGAACTAGAGCTTTGTGTGAGCCTAGGGAGCCACTGAGATCCTGTATCCTAATAAATCTTGTGAATCCTAGGTGTGATTTGGTTTTCAAGTCTCCTTGGGTTTCCTTGGGAAATGTTGAATCCCTGGAGGGGGAATTGGGTGGGTAGGATTTCCCACCATGAGAGACTTGGAGGGGTATTGGTGAATCCATTGGTGTAGCTAGAGTTCTTGGATCCACAACTCTAAGAATTCATGTTTGACCTATGATAGAGCCTTGAAAGGGAAGTGGGAGAGACTGAGAGGATGCAGTGAAAAGAAGGGGGTACACTTCCTTGGGTTGTGTAGGTTGAGGGGAATGGGCTATTGTTGGTTGGAATTAATGTTGGAGTTTGGTACCTTGGTCAAAAAACTTACGTGTAATGTCTATGAGACCTAGTTGGCTTAGGTTTCCTTTTCCTCGGTGGATTCATAACCCCAACTCAGAGGTGATCCACTGTTGAGAGAGATAGAAAATCAATGTCTATGGCTCGGTGAAATATATAAGGTTTGCATATAGTTGGTGATTACATAAAAGATAAGTGTTCTTTTTATGGTATTTTTATGATGTTTATGATGTGTTGTTTATGTGTTTAATTTATACTACTATGCACATTTATATTTATGTATGTATATGTTGTTATACATGGTTATTCATGTTATTAGGCTTGCATATTTGTATCATATGCATGGAATAATTATTATATGGTATCAAAGTTGTTAAATATGGGAATATGAGACAAGATGGATGAAATTTGAAAGTACAACATGCACACAATTGAAATGGTAGTAACATGGCTCAAATAGGAGTATGGGGTATGTTACATCCTCACATCTTGTGAGGGGGAAACATAATGCACCTTTTAGGATTTGAGAACATGCAAAGAGAAGGAAAATACATGGAAATTACCTATATCTCAACAAAGTTGAACAATATAATTAATAATTATTTTTCCTAATCATGATGTTGAAGAAGTTAAGAATAATTTTCTTTTAATTCATAATGGTTTGTTGAATACTGTAATGGAGGTTTTTTTCCACTCCCCAACTATTTGGTAACTTTCACTATGTGCATAAATATGATTCACTAGTCTATCTCCCGGAATCATTGTTCATGGTGGGCCATAAACAACACATTAAACATAGTTATACTATGTGATCTTATTTCATGGTCTTTCTTGGGTAATTATAAAGAAATGACCCATCGTTAAGGTGTGGGGAACCTCACCATCGAAAAAAAAAGAAAGAAACAAATAGGAGGATTCACTAGTCTCACCTCTGTAAATACCTTAATTAAAATTGGCATTCAATACTGCATGTTTGCATCAATAAGTAAAATTAAAAATAAATATGTTACATCTCTATGAAATTAGATTTCATTGATGCATGCTTATATCAATGAGAAAACTACAAATTACCATGTAACTCTCCTTCCATAATAAAATATATGTAACTCTGAAGGACCTTGAAGTGGGAAGTAAAACACATTTACAATTGCTCATGTTCATGTCCAAATGTCAATAATTAATGTCAAACCTAAAGTAACTATGTAAATTTGAGACAAACACTCAACCTCTATGTTTTGGCCATATTCACCATTTTATTGTAACTAAGTTTTGCATTATTGTGGGTTTCCATTTGTGGGAGTTCTCCTTGCTAGAGAATAGACATTCACATAACCATTGATGACCATAGGTATTGAAGCCTAAACGTAGACAATGATCCAAAATGGATTATTATATAATTTGTTATTTATTTTGGTACATTTTAGGTGGAAAAATTGGAGCTATTGTTTTGTAGGGCCCATTTTAGGGGAAAGTCTCACTTTTGTGATTTGATGTGTAGAAAATTCTAGAGCTTGTCTGAGGACTTAAAGTGGAAGTGAAAGTGGACACCAAACCCTACAAAGTGAGATTGATGTTGTTAAATTGAATTAATAGTTGCAACAACTAGAATTTTATTTTAGTGTTCATAAAATAGGAGAGGAGAAATATATTTCATTTTTTTGACTAAAGTTAGAAGGCCATTCCCAAACTTGGTGCAAAAATCACACAGAGATGCTAAGACTAGAGGGTGATTTCTTGATAAGTAAGTGGGAGGTGTTTAAAACCCTCATTAAGTCCTAGTTATACATGATCACAAGTGAATAGAACCATTGGATATGTTGGCATTACTTCCAACAGAAGCAAGGGTAGAATGTGCAAGAGTACACCACTAGGTTTAGAAAACATGCCATTTTGTTAGGTATAAGGAGGCAAGTGATTCCCTTTAAACCTATGGAAATTGATGAGGCCTATTCACAAGAACAATATTTTGAGAATAGGGAAATGAAGAAAGGATGACCAAGTGGTTCCAAGAAGAAATATCAACAATATGCTTCCAAGGAAGAAAAGAATAAGTGGAAGGGAAAGAATAAGAAGGTAATAACCACAACAAATTAGTGCAGAGAAATTAAAAACCACTATAATCATTTTAATATTTATGGTCACACCGAACTTGATAAGTGTTGGAAGATACAACTACAATTGAATCCAAATAAACTAAAGAAGGAAACCAAGAAGGACATGCTAACCATGGATTCAAGAAACCATGTAGAGAGTAGTTTAGTTTTAGATGAAAATATTGTCTAGACTACAATGTAGAAGGAGGTGAATCTAAGTATTCTCCATCCAAAGGAAGAAGAGAAGATGAATGCAATATTCCACATTATTATATAGGTTAAGAAGATAAAGATGGATTCTTTATTTGATTCAGGTTCATAGGTAAACACACTAGTTACTATAGTGCCTATAGTTACTAATACATCCAATTGACTAACATATTTTTAATAAAATAGAAACAACACTTCTAGCCAATGCATCAATACTACAACTAGATGCAAAGATAGAGAGAATTTAAATTAATATCTACATTTATTTCTCATGAAAAAGATAAAGTTGTCTTGTTGGAGATTTGCAACCATTATCATCCATCAACTCCAACTGAGTAATAATCGACAACCACAACCATGTGTGGGGGCCAAATATGCTCCCAACCAATCTCTTAGTCAAAACGAATGAGATACCCTGACCCCTCTATCAATAGACTAAGATATCTTATATTCTTGTCTTTCTTATGAATCCCAAGCTCCCAAAGAAAACCCCCAAAGGGTTAAGATGCTCCAATCAATCGATATCGCACCATCTTTTCCACATTCATTAAACAATTATTCTTCATATCCATCCATGCATAGGCTCCACTTGTCATCAAGAAATTAACTCTTAATCATTTTACTTTTGACCTTTTCTTTATTTAGATTTTCCCTTAATTTCATTTGAGTAATTTATCTCCTTTTTACCTTTTTTTATTTATAACAAATTAGTTATTTTATTATTATTATTATCATTATTACTTATTATTATTATTATTAATTATTATTATTTTAAGACCACTTATTTATTTTTCTCATCAAGTATAGGATTAATACAAACTACATGACATTACATACTCCCACCCTTCAAGGAACTTCGTCTTGAAGTTAAATATAATTATGTTGCTTATAGTTTTTTACTTTATTCCCTTACATTCCACATCATCTTCTGTTGTAACTAGTATAAGAGCCAACCAAGTGATTACTACATGCATCAAAGACCCACGTCACAACTCTAGGGAAGTGCAAGCACAACTCTAGCCATTTCTCGACTTTTGATATAAGGCTTAAGCCTATTGGCCCAATCAAGGACCAAGGATCAAGGCCTCATATACCCAATAAGACATATGATTTGGTACACTAACTCATGTACCCAAGCATCTCAAAAGGATGACATTAACTCACCCCTCAACTTCTATTAGGTAATCAACCCCAATAATTGACGTCTAACAACACAACTCCTCTTGCATGTACTACTCCAACAATTCTTCCAAATTTTGGCATCACAATTCCAATATTAGGTACTCTGTCCTTCTCAATATGGTCCCATGTCTCATAGAGAATTATACAAGGAAAAAGAACCATTGGTGTAGGTTTATTGATTAAGTTTGTCCCTATCCCATATTGTAGAAATTATCCTTTTATATGTATGAGATCCCACAAGATCATTGAATGAACCAACCCTCTCATCCCATTGGTGGATTTTTTGTCAATCACCACCTCAAAACATGCACCCAATGCATTATTTATAATCATGACACCATCATCTCATATAAAAGGATCCACTTTCTTCCCTTATATTCCACATCATCCTCTGTTGTAACTAGTATAAGAGCCAACCAAGTGATTACTATAGGCATCAAATACCCACGTCACAACTCTAGGGAAGTGCAAGTGCAACTCTAGCCATCTTCTCGACTTTTTCTATACGGCTTAAGCCTATCCGCCCAATCAGGCACCAAGGATCAAGGCCTCATATACCCAATAAGACATATGATTTGGTACACTAACTCATGTACCCAGGCATCTCAAAAGGATGAAATGAACTTTCCCCTCAACTTCTATTAGGTAATCAACCCCAATAATTGATGTCTAACAACAAAACTCCTCCTGCATGTACTACTCCAACCCTTCTTCCAAATTTTGGAATCATAATTCCAATATTAGGCACTTCATCCTTCTCAATATGGTCCCATGTATCATAGAGAATTATAAAGGTCCCATGTATCAATATGGTCCCTATCCCATATTATAGATATTATCCTTTATAGGTATGATATCCTACAAGATCATTGAATGAACCAACCCTCTCATCCCATTGGTGGTTTTTTTGTCAATCACCACCACACAACATGCACCTAATGCATTATTTATAATCATGACATCATCATCTCATATAAAAGGATCCACATGCTAATTGTTGCATGCCAACATGAGAACATAACATCATTGTCATCACAACATCCTGAACAATGTTGTATATCTTGTCTCAGGGAAAGTATCGGCGAGGGTCCGGAATGTAAATTATCAGTGACATTGGTAGAAAATATCAAAATATCTCAGAAAATGTCGCAAGACCTCAAAAAAATACAAAAAACACTCATTTTTTTCAATTTTTTAAACATGTAAAGCAATAAAAACATCAAATGGACACATTGCTACATAAATATGAAAATACAACAATATGAAAATACAACATTGTCATGATCTTCTACACATGACTCATATTGATTTGAGTGGTATTCTTTTTAACAGAGACATTGTATTTACTATTCATTTCCCCTTTGAAGGCCATAACAGATCTTTGATGACTCATCTTGTCTATGTTCAAACATCCATCCCCTCAAACCTATCTGCCAATGCCCATTTAGCCACAACAACTTGCTCTTGTTTTTAGATCCTCATTGCAAAGCAATATGCCATTTTGGTCTCTTTAGCATACTTTTGAACACATTGGGTTTGCTAGTCTGCAATCTATTAGACACACATACACAGGCCATTTATTTAAAGTTTCTCTAAATTTTCATTCAAGTGTGAATATTTTTCATAATTGTTTTCTTTTATACGCGTAAGATGATTCGATTCTTTTATTTTCCTTGGAAAGATCTGTAATTTCTATCTAGGAGAGAGAGAAAATTACATTCTGCAAAGTGCATATGCATACTGCATTTGAGAAACCCATACGGGTTGTGTCTCATTAAATAAAATTCCTTTTAATAGAAAGAGACATGCAAGCATTCTTGTAAATTAGTGACGAGATGATACAACATATAATAAGTAAAAAAATCAGCGATGAGATCATAGTTTTAGACCAGGATAGGTTCATCCATAATATAATGAAGAAAGTACTGCAGGCATAGTGACTTCATCCTTCAATTTGACCAACACCCATGATCTTGGATCCAACTTAATGCCTTTGACAAAAATGTTGGAATACTGAGACGAGGGGCAGTGAATCAGTATTACACCTTTTTCACAATTAACAGTTACTTTTTATATTTTATTGATCACCAAAATAAATCAACAAGGAATTGTATGAAAAATCAATTATATAAAAATATTTAACATCAATTACAAGGTTTTATAAAGAATAGTGAAGGAAACCAATCCTCTTCAGAGCACCAACTCTAGGAGACACTGATCCCCTCCTTCAGGGCACCAACCCTAGGAAGCACCAACTCCCTCGTCTTTAGGGCACCAACCCTAGGAAGCACCAACTCCCTTGTATTTAGGGAACCAACCCTAGGAAGCACCAACTCCCTTATATTTTACAATTTTCTTAGTAAAGATATGAATCCTTCCATTCTCCTCCCTTCCACCCTCACTTCATAAGTATCTTCAACTTTCCTTCTTGGAATCTTCTTCTTCTTTTGATCTTCTGATCTGGACTGCAGGGACACTTTATTCTAACCACTCTTTTTCGTTTATATACTCTTCCAACTAGTTTGAGCTATGAAACATTGTGTCCCTTTGTTTGGACCATCACACCTCTTTATTAATAATAATCTCATTTGTTTTTATTTATTCAATTATTATCGAGAATCCTTTTCAATTTAATGAAAATGTTTTTCATTAATTGATCACATGTATGGATTGATTTCATTTAATTGATCACAGGTATTGCAAAAATCAAATTATGTAGAGGCGCTTCCTTCAAACCATTTACATATGACCATAGGCGCATGACCATGAGATTATTAATTTAAGCGTTGATTCTTCTTTCACCATTTTTTTCTTTATTCTATACAATCACAGGTGGTGACCAGGAGCTAATCCAAGTGAGTGATTTATCACTTATCAAAATCAACGATCACGTTTCAATGTCACGATGAGATGGATGGTTCTCATTTACTTCAAAAATTTGACTATTCGTGGCTCTTGAATTATGGAGTAGAAATTTCTCCGGAGTGATTACCTACCGAATAATTCATAAAGCGGTGGTGAAAACTTGTTGTCGGTTAACACCTCCACTTACGCTATCCTTCCACGATGTTTGATCATCGGCTGAGAACACTCCTGAAGTAGATCTTAGGTTAGCGTTGACTTCAGCCTTCAGTTCTTTGGGTGATTTCTCCTTCACAATCCTTCAATCTTCTGTAGTTCATTTCACCGAAGTAGATCAGACGGTTGGATTTTATTTGCACGATGAATGATTCTCGTTCATTTCGAAACTTCAGGACTTCGGGTATTTGTTGGTGGTGAAACTCCCGAAGTACAAACTCCTGGAGTGATGCAACTTGTTGATGTCACTTGTTGATGTGGCACTGACTGAGTGGCTGCCACATGTCACTTAGATTTGTGATTTACACGTACCTGAAATGTCGATTTCATCTTGACACTTGTCATTATCTAACTATTCCATGTGTCCTTGCTGACGTGGTCTACTGATGTAGATCTCCTGATGTGGTACATGTTCTTCTCCTGTATCTAACAGTTGTCCTAACTACTAAAATATATCTCAGATCGACGACTTAGAGGGACTTCAAAACTTTGGCCTTTGGGTGAAATCATATGTTCTGAATCCTTTTTCGCCGAAGTTGACCATTATTTTGATCCAACGACCATCAAGTATTGTCCAGATCTGATGGTCCTCATTTAAATCAATTTTTTTTAAATCAATCCAATGACTATCGAGAATTTGGGTATTCGAGATCTCAGGCCTTTTGCCTTGCTTATCCTATCCTTCTACTTTCCTTCATCCAACGGTCGGGATATTTCCCAAAGTTTTCCTTAGATTAGACGACTTGCGTTTACTTTGGGACACTTTGTGTCTTACCTTGTCCTTCCACTAAACTTGATCCAATAGTCGGGAAACTTCCCAAAGTGTTCCTCAGATAGGACAACTCATGTCCACTTTGAGACTTCGACCTTCAGGTAATCTTACTTGTTCTCAACCCTTTTCTGCCAAAGTGGTCAGCATTGAAGTTGACCACTACTACCTTGGTGCGCTCTGAATAGATCAACATTCTAGGGGTTTTCCATATCTGATAGTTGACGAGAATTCATGACTCTGGGGCTTCAACCTTGGTATTTTCTTAGCCTATCCTTCCACTTTACTCAATCCAACAATCCTAAATTGTCAAGGGATCCCAACTAGAACACCATTTAAAAATATCATCAAGTTCTGCAATGAAAACTGCTCATTGGTAGTGGAACTGATGCCAACCTTAGATCTATTGGCGGGTGACCATCGAAGGTCATTGTGGATTGTGGAACCGTAACTTGCACGTGGTTTAGTTCGTCACCCAAAATCTACAATTGAAGTTTTGTGATTGTTGGTGGATCAACCATAGTTGTTGATCTTTGAATCGATAAGATATGACAATCTAGACTAATTGCAGGATTGGAAATAACATGTATTTTATTTCTCCCTTCACGCTCCACAATCAATCCTTGCCCTTGATCTGACGCTTGCATATCCAACGGTCTTGGTTTGTCTTGTGGGGATTTCGATCCCGATCACATTTTTGCAATGCACTTTCCCTTTTGATCTCCATGTGCATTATCAACTATTGACATCAATGAAAATATGTCCAACAATTTCCCCCTTTGTCATTGAGGGAAACACTCTAACTTAATACAAATTCTCGTTGTGAGGATTCTTTTCTCTATGAAGTTACTCTCCCCCTTTGACAACAATGGAAAAGGGTTTCTCCCCCTATTAATCTTCTTTCTTCACTTCTAACTTATCTTCCCCTTTGTTTCTAAAAAATGGTAGTTCTTCCTGACAAGATATCTCCCCCTATCATCTCTACATGATGCCATGTATACCACTATATACATTCTATTGATTTAGTTGAGGACACTGTTGTCCTACTGGAACACTGAGCAACTAAATCTTATATTTTTCAAACGATCTTTCAACCTGTCCATTTCTTCTCATCGATATCTAACCAGATGTATCCATCTTTATCCAATATGCTTGTTTACTATACACTTCTCTTAAAGTCATCTGATAGACTTTATACTTTCTTTGACACATGACTTGGCTTTCTAATAGAGTGCCATCTATTCAACTAGAATTGATCTAGTTATGCATCCAACTCAGGCACACATCGAACAACCCATACATCTTTTATATTTTCTCTGTCACAACCACTATCTCTAAAATTCAGTTTCTAGTCTGTTCATTTTTAGACTTGTACTCATTCTATATTCTTCATCATCTCACTACTGCAAAATTTTCCATTCATTCTATTTCTTGCTCACATAGTAACTTCCATTTAGGGTTTGTCCACTTATAACCATTATGAGACCAATACATAACCTACAATGTTCCTGGGCAAATAAAGACCTGCAATAAACTATGTCAGATCCTGCATAGAGTTATATAATCAAACCATGATTCTTTCGATGATCCTATTCATTTTTATGTTCTTTAATTCTCATAGGAGCATCAACACGAATGAGTTTTAAGTCTTCCTTAATTTCTCCTTCCCTTCTTTTTTTTTAATTTTTCTTTGAGAAGGAGTTTCAGTGGACCATTAAAATAGGATTGAAAATTTTCTGAGATAATCATCACTCAATTCTTCTAGTTGTTCTATTGTTGAATATTCATCATCAACATCACTATTATGTGCACCATAATCTTCTTTATCCTTGTTTTGAGAATATTCCTCTATTAATTTCCATTTGTTGGGTAATGGATAATCCTCTTATATGAGATTATCAAGTTTTGGAGTTGTGTCAGATTTTTATTTAGGAGTTTTCATGTCTTGAGTTTGATCTACTTTATATGCATAACTTTGATTATTATATTCCTTATTAGAAGTTTTATCCACCTATATCCTATTATTAACTTCATCAATTTCAGGAGCAATATTTTCATCATCTTTCTTGTTTGGTACTTCATATTTTATTTTCCATTTCTTCTTATTCTGTTTGTTAGGGTTTCCTATTTTTAGGGATTGCATTGGTAATCTACATTCTCTGGTTTTATGACCATAGCTGTTGCATTTTTTACATTTCAATATTGAAGTTTTGCAAAGGAGTAAATGAGTTGTAGTTTCTCTTCTCTGTTTTGTACATATTGTTCTTATATATTTGGACAATTATGTTATTGTGTTGTCCATAGGCTTTGTAGTGTACTGCCTTATGTCCAAAATTATTGCAAGAGTACCAATATCCAATGAATATATATTTATTAGGGGGATTCCTTCTGGTGATTGTATTCTTCCTGTGATTTTTTACTTTAGTAGGTAATGTTGATTTTTGTTTATGTGGAAAAATGTTCAATGGTGTGATATTTTCCTTAATATCTTCTCTTCTTAAGGTTCCCTTTAGAGTATCTGCATAACTAATTGGTCTTTTGACAAATCCTTATGATGTAGAAGTTGAGTCTTGGGTGTATCCCAAACCAGACTTGTTGTTTGGTGACCTTTGACTACTGAGAATTTCATCCAATATTTTTGAACTATTTCCAAAGTTTGATCTCTTCTTTTATTTCTCAAGTTCACTTTTTAGCAGCTTAATCTCAGCTTCTAGTTTCTCACATGCTTGTTTTTTATCACTAAGTTGTTTTAAAATGATTTCTTTAGTTATATTAGCTTCAAGGAGTTGGGACTTCAAATCACTAATGGTATGTTCTAACTCGAGGGTTTTGGAAACTTTCCTCTCTCTTGATTTAGTAGCTTATTTAATCTCTAGAAGCTCTCTTCTTAGTACCCTGTGTTTTTTTTAGTTATTCCTAGTTCTTCAACTACACTAAGGATTTCTTCTTCAAAGTTCCCTTCTTTTTCATATTCTAAATGTTTATCATCTTGTGTTTTCATTCCCATAAGAAAAATCTCTTCATCTTCATCTTCACTTATGTATGAAGAGTTGATGTCTTCTTTAGAGTAGAAATTTTTCTTTTTCTTATAAAATTTCTTCTTGTATTGGTTTTCCTGGTTGTGAACTTCTTCATCATTTTCCTCTTGTATGGGATAGGGACATTTGTTGGCAAAGTATCCAATTCTACCACAGTTGAAAAATTTGAAAGGTAACTTTCCTTTATATTTTCCAAATCCTTTATGGAGTTTCTTTATAAAGTTGGCCTCTTCTACATCTAATATATCTGATAAATTATCATTGGTCTTTTTATCCTGCCTCATATTTGTCTTATATGATTTAAAGGATGTTTCATCTTTTGTTGATTTATCATTCCCTATTCTCATTTCATATGCTGTAAAAATTCCATGAAGCTGATCAACTGTGAGTGTGCTTAGATCGGTTCTATCTTCAATTGTAGAAATATTTGCATCATATCTCATAGGTAACGATCTTAGTATTTTTTGCAAAATATATTTATCTATAATTTCTTCTCCTACTGCTTTGATTGAGTTAACCACTTCATCTACCCTATGAAAGTACTCAACAATATTTTCTTCTTCTTTCATTTTGAGATTTTCAAACTGGGTTTTATAGGTCTGTAGTTTGTCTTGATTGACTTTGTCATCTCCTTCATATACAACTTCCAACTTGTCCCAGATTTCTTTGGTTGATTTACAATGCATAACCTTTTACACATATAATTTTTCAACCCTCCTAGAATTTCATTAAATGCTCTTGAGTTGTTATTGTAGATTTTCTTTCCTACAACATCTTTGGGTGGAGTAGTTGGTGCAGTGTAACCATCTTCAACAGATTTATAGACATCAAAATCAAGAGACAACAAGAAGTTTTCATTCTTATTTTCCATAGAGCATAGCCTCCTCCATTGAACAATGGTGCTTTGTTATTAGACATTCTCTCTTGTTGATCCATCTTCAGGATACCTTCCAGTTGTTAGACTGTGCTGAAGGCACCTTCTTTGATACCAATTGTTGGAATACTGAGAGGGGGGGGGGTGAATCAGTATTACACCTTTTTCATAATTAACGGTTACTTTTTATATTTTATGAATCACCACAATAAATCAACAATGAATTGTATGCAAAATCATTTATATAAATATATTTAACATCAATTACAAGGTTTTATAAAGAATAGTGAAGGACACCAATCCTCTTTAGAGAACCAACTCTAGGAGACACAGATCCCCTTCTTCAGGGCACCAATCTAGGAAGCACCAACTCCCTCGTCTTTAAGGCACCAACCCTAGGAAGTGCCAACTCCCTTGTATTTAGGGCACCAACCCTAGGAAGCACCAAATCCCTTATATTTAGGGCACTGACCCTAGGAAGCACAAAATCCCTTATCTTTTACAATTTGCTTAGTAAGGATATGAATCCTTCCACGCTCCTCCCTTCCACCCTCACTGCATAAGTATCTTCAAATTTCCTTCTTGGAATCTACTTTGGCTTTTGATAATCTGATCTGGAATGCAGAGACACTTTCTTCTCACCACTCTTTCTCGTGTATATACTCTTCCAACTGGTGTGAGCTATGAAACATTGTGTCCCTTTGTTTGGACCATCACACCTCTTTATTAATAATAATCTTGTTTGGTTTTCTTTATTCAATTATTATCGAGAAACCTTTTTAATTTAATGAAAATGATTTTCATTAATAGATCACAGGAATGGATTGATTTCATTTAATCGATCACATGTATTGCAGAAATAAAATTCCGTAGAGGCGCTTCCTTCAAACCATTTACATATCACCATAGGCGCAAGACCACGATGTTATTAATTTAAGCATTGCCTCTTCTTTCTCCCTTTGTTTATTTTCCATATGAACGCAGGTGGTGACCAGACGCTAAGCCAAGCGAGTGCTTGATCACTTATCAAAATCAACGATCACATTTTATTGTCACAATGAGATGGAAAATTGTCATTTACTTCAGAACTTAGTCTATTCACAGCGCTCGAATTCTGGAGTAGAAATTCCTCCGGAGTGATTACCTACAGAATAAGTCATAAAGTGGTGATGACCGCTTGCTATTCGATTAACACCTCCACTTACGCTATCCTTCCACTACACTTGATCATGGGTTGAGAATGCTCCTGAAGTATATCAACAATTAGCGTTGACTTCGACCTTCAATGCTTCAGGTGATTTCTCCTTCACAATGCTTCAATCTTTCATAGTTATTTTCACCAAAGTAGATCGAACGGTTGGATTTTATTTGCATGATGAACAATTCTAATTCATTTTGAAACTTCGGGACTTCGGGTATTTTCTGGTGGTGAAACTCCCAAAGTACAAACTGTCGGAGTGACACAACTTGCTAATGTCACTTGTTGACATGGCACTGACTGAGCGGTTGCCACATGTCACTTAGATTTTTTATTTACACGTACCTGAAATGTTGATTTCATCTTGACACTTGTCATTATCTGATTTTTCCACGTTTCCTTGCCGATGTGGTGATCCAGGTGGAAATCGGTGTCCACACACCTTTTCCAACTGGCTCAAAACAATTTTTTGGCAATTTTGGTAATTTACTATTTTTAGTAGTTTTTAACTTCCAGGGCCATTTTGAGGGCTTGAATGAAGGTTTTTTGGGACCGAGGTTCTTAATGATAGCCAAAGGCTCTGATTGATCCCCCTAAATTAATAACCTCAACGATACCTTTCTAACGAGCTATCGTGCGCCCGAAACACAGATCGTATGCCAAAGTTATGCCCCCGAGAAGTTGATACACCAAACTACCCAAAACAGGGTCCAAAAAACTGTTGGATTTTCATCTTCCAGGGTTAGGGTTTTGGATTTTATTTATGATAAAAAAGGCCTTTGGAGCCTCATTTTAAAATCATCTTCTTGTGAATGTGAGTAACCGTCACATCTCTTCTCAGAGATAAGCTGCCACCATTCTAGCGAGTCTTTCACTCTGTATTTTTACAGTCTCTGTACATTTCTTTCATTAATAGAAATCATGTATTATTGTATCTTTGTGTTTATGGTTTCATCTCTGATACATTTATGTTATATTATTGGATATATACGATATCTCTGTGCATTTCTTTATTACATATCCTCTCTCATTTTGTGCCAAAAATAATTTGGATCACGTGGTCTACTGATGTAGATATCCTGATGTGGTACATGTTATTCTCTTGGATCTAACGATTGTCCTAACTCTCGAAATCTATCTCATATTGATGGCTGAGAGCGACTTCGGAACTTCGACCTTCGGGTGAAATCATATGTTTTGAATCCTTTTTCTCTGAAGTGGTGAACACCGAAGTTGACCATTATTCTGATCCAACGACCATCATGTATTGTCTAGATCTGATGGTCCTCATTTAACCCAAAAAATATTAACTCAATACAATGACTAACAAGAATTCAGGTGTTCGGGATCTCAGGCCTTTTCCCTTGCTTATCCTACCCTTCTACTTTCCTTTATCCAACGACCGATATATTTCCCGAAGTGTTCCTTAGATTAGATGAATTACATTTACTTCGATACACTTTGTGGCTCACCTTGCCCTTCCACTAAACTTGATCCAATGGTCGGGATACCTCCCGAAGTGTTCCTCATATCAAACGACTCATGTCCACTTCGAGATTTCAACCTTTGGGTAATCTTACTTGTTCTCAACCCTTTTCTGCCGAAGTGGTCAGTGTTGAAGTTGACCACTGCTACTTTGACTCGCTATGAATAGATCAATGGTCGAGGGGTTTTCCAGATCCAACGATTGAAGGGAGTTCATGACTTCGGGGCTTCAGCCTTGGTATTTTCTTATCCTATCCTTCCACTTTAGTCGATCCAACAATCCGGGATTGTCGAGGGGTCCCAACTAGCACAAAATTTAAAACTATCATCTGGTTCCACAATGGAAAATGCTCGTTGGTAGTGGAACTGATGCCAACCTTAGATCTATTGGCGGGTGACCATCGACGATCATTGTGGATTGTAGAACCGTAACTTGCGCATGGTTTAGCCCGTCACCCAAACT
Source organism: Picea engelmannii (assembly GCA_009831015.1). Classification (NCBI taxonomy): domain Eukaryota; kingdom Viridiplantae; phylum Streptophyta; class Pinopsida; order Pinales; family Pinaceae; genus Picea; species Picea engelmannii. The sequence goes on from ML851246.1 coordinate 36,605, forward strand.
CCATAATTGAAGTTGTGTAATTGTTGGTGGATCAACCATAGTCATCGATCTTTGAATCGATGAGATCTGAAGGTCTAAACTAATTGCAGGATTGGAAATAATGTGTAGTTTAATTCTCCCTTCACGCTCCTCAATCAATCCCTGCCCTTGATCTGGCGCTTGCGTATCCAACGATCTTGGTTTTTCCTATGGGGATTTTGATCCCGATCACGTTTTTGCAATGTGCTTTCCCTTCTGAGCTTCATGTGCATTATTAGTTGTTGACATCAATGACAATATGTCCAACAAAAAAATCTACTGCAGAATTGAGTTCCACCTTTTTTTTTTTCCAGCAAGCTGATAGTTTCCATCATCTAGAGATATTTTCACAATATGTCAGATATGTCGCAACATATTCCAAACAATATATTGGCCTCCTGTATATCTCAGCAATATATCCGATATATATGATATATCAGAGATATTTACAACACTGATCCTGAATAGTAAGACACCACATACACATGCATGTCATCATAAGAACATCTCATCATAACAAACAATGTATGCAATTACAACATGTCATCACATCATGAAACATTATCATAAGAAACATAACCTCAACATATATTTATCAAATATATAACATTACATCAACATTGCTTTTAGTTTTGAATTCATTTTATGTGTATCTTCAAGGAATCATACCACTATTCTCTCAAATCAATCAATTATATTTTCCCCACATCTTTCCTAATTAGCCAATGTCTTCTTTACTTCCTCAGGTTACCTAGGCTATTTTAACTTATTATGTGATTACATAGTACTTCATATATAATGGCCTCTTTTAATGTCCATAACCAAGCCTCTAAGTCTTATACTATTAGGCATAAGGGAAACACTTAAGATACATTTGATTCTACACACATCATTGCATGTCACCAACATAATTCCATTATCTTATTACTTTATGTGCACCATCATGGTATGAGAACCATATCAAAGGGTGCCGTGATCTCTTTTAGAATAATTATAAGTTGCTTATGCTTCCTTAATGTACATTGTATGGAATTTCCTATCAATATCTTTCAAGGTTATATTGTGAATGTGAGTTTATTTGTATCCTCATTTTGGGTCTAGTATAAATATGTAGAGAGAAAAGTCACACCTATCTTCTAGGGTCATAAGCAACATATGTGTTATAGTTTACTATATCCTACACTTTCTATCAAATGTTTCAAAAACATTAGTCCATTTTATGAGTTTTGGGATTTCCTAATTTAGATATTAAGTCTTGTGGTATAGGTTTTAGGGATCAACCATGCATATTATAATCAACCAAACATATTAATAATTATCCATGCATATTGATAATTGACCATGCTTGTGCATATGTATAATATAAATCGTTTCCTACCACTAGTATAAAAACAAAGAAGAGGGGAGAAGAAGAAGAGAAGATGCATCCTACAGAGGTCGGAGGAGATATGTGTCTAATCTTACTTCCTCATAGATCACTAATTCTAATGCACTCCACATAGAGTTTTCATACTTTCCTGTGTTGACTTAAGCATGTACTAGGTCACATGTATTGTACCCAGAGTAGTCTTGAAGATATCCTTGATGCCTATAGAAGCTCATTGAATTGTGACTGAACAATAGGTGGTCTAAGTATAAGAAAGATTCACTTATTATATTATAACTCCAAATTGGACTCTAGTCTCCTTATAATTACCACCAATCAGATCCCAAAATATATTGTCTCCCTGGGATGGCTCTACATATGTGCTAGGAGATTAGGGGTGCATGATATTTCACTCTAGACAATATTATGGAATATCCTAAAGAATGTTGTTTCCCTTGACATTGATAGTGCTTGCAGATGATAACATGAACTAAATGAAACTCAAATAAATATTGATAAATTCAATAATCAATTTTATGCATCAATTATCTTTAGAAAAAAAACTTATTCATACTTTTTAATGCAACATTAGTGCATATTGCTCACACTAATTAACATATAAATAAACATAAGTGCATATAGAATAAATCTTAGTGAAGGTGGAATTATTTGTTTTGATTTGATCAATTCATCATATTATTTTTATTTACCTCTTCGAACGGCGATGTTCTCAGTAATGTTACCAAATGACTTTTCATGGTAACTCAAGATAATTACAACTCAAACAATCATCACAAATCCCTTTCATGCCATATATAACTAATATAAAAGTCTTTATATATAATCAATTTTCAACCATTTAAAAAAACTAATTTAATCAAATAATAAAGTGAAATAAATGTTATATTTTATGAAAACTATATGTTGTGAAAGTATGAAATCCAACATATACTCCACCTAAAACTTTAAAGGAATATTTTTTTTTTTCCAATATTTTATTTAACCCAAAAATTTGTTTCGGTCCATATGTAATATCGCAATTACAAAGGTTGTTATTCAAATAATTTTGCAAGCTTATTTTTTAAGTTAATAAATAAGAATTCCATTTTTTTATTATAATGATTAACTTAAGGAACTCTCATTCATTAATATTAACAACTAATAAATAAATATTAAACTATATATTTAAATAAAAAATAATTTTTTTTTTTTTTTAACTTATTTATAAATAAAAATAAAATTATTTTCTAATTTTAACACATTTATTCGACAATTATAGATACCCATTTTTTCACTGGATCTATAATTCCACATATAAATAATGATAATGCACAATTGAAATAGTGTTTCTTGCTACCATTATGTTTTGAATGGTTCCTCTAAGTAATATTCCCTTTAGACATGATTTAATAATAAATAAATATTAAATTATAAATTTAAATAAAAAATAAAATTATTTTTTATTTTTTTAACTTATTTATAAATAAAAATAAAATTATTTTCTATTTTTAACACATTTATTCGACAATTATAGATACCCATTTTTTCACTGGATCTATAATTCCACATATATAAATAATGACAATGCACAATTGAAATAGTGTTTCTTGCTACCATTATGTTTTGAATGGTTCCTCTAAGTGATATTCCCTTTGGACATGATTTAAGAGGTTCTTTGAAGGCACCCCTGCAAAAATAGTGATAAAAATAAACACAAAAGTAATGCCCCTCTCTCTCCCCATATATATATATAATAATTTGGTGTATTTATTTACATATTCACCAGCTCCATTATATGAAAAACCATATGGCCCACTAAAAATTTCAACGGATGGAAATTATTCTTTTATTGTGTATTCTCATAATTGCACTATAATATTCAAGGAGGTGTATAGATGAAACAACCATATCATAAATATAGTACACATTCCCTTTGCAGGTATTCCATTTATGATTTCCATACAAGCTCATTAATTGTGAGGGTTTTCTTTGTCATGGAATGTGGAAACTATTTAACGCCCGGGTTTGTATGTCTATTTTGTATCTTGTAACAACTTCACCTCTTTAAATTATTTTTTAATATGAATGTAACTAATTTTTAGTGCAAAAATCTACCATTGAAACAATTTCACCTCTTTAAATTATTTTTTAATATGAATGTAATTAATTTTTAGTGCAAAAATTTATGATTAGAACAACTTCATTTCTTTAAATTATTTTTTAATGTAAATGTAACTGATTTTTAATGCAAAAATCTACCATTGGAACAACTTTACTTCTTTAAATTATTTTTTTAATATGAATGTAACTAATTTTTAGTAAAAAATCTATCATTGGAAAATTTTCACTTCTTTAAATTATTTTTTAATACGAATGTAACTAATTTTTAGTGCAAAAAGTTATTATTTGAATAATTAATTTTAAGAAATTTTAGAAGGTAAATAATAAAGTGAAGTGATGAGTCTACTATAAATCAAAGTGGATACAAAAGAAATTATTTAAATAATAAAGTTAATGGAGAAATTACTAAGTGAACAAGTGTTCAGAGGTGGGTTAATCCTAAAATAAGGAAAGTGGGTTAAGATGGTTAAAAGGTAACCCCTTATGGGAGCTACATGAAAGTATAAATAAGAGGCAAGACTCTCTCATTTTAATCACACTTGAGCATATTGAATATCTACAAGTGACTAAGGTAACCAAAGGATATCTAAGTCGAATTTCAAAAGGAAGGTGAAGTAAAGAAGGCCAAAATTCAAGGGAGGATAAATTCTTTTGATGATGCTTTCTAAGGTGGTTCGGGTAAAAACGTCATAACTTCTTTATAACAGATCCAAATTCAGTAAGACCAATGTATTGGTTAGAGTACAGTCTGTAGTATGTTGTATATGATTTTCAGATCTATACAAAAAATATTATGTGGGGGGAATTCTCTACAATTTCGATCTCTAGAAGAAGTCAGAATTCAACAAGGTATGTGATCATATACACCAGGTCTATTACATAGTTACAAATCAAATTTGGATGATGAAATTGATGAAGGATTTTGGTTGAGGTTGAGGTACAGGTTGGTGCATGTTTGATACACTTGTTTATGGTATAGGATGATTACAGGTTGTTTGGTATAGGTTGGTGCATTGTTGATGCACTTTCTTATGGTACAGGTTGATTACAGGTTGATTGGTACAGGTTTACAACAATATATCTCACAATTATAGTGTGGCAGTGGTTCCATCATTATACTTATATTTGAGGACGATTGGAGAACATAGGGGGTTGGAGCCTCCTTCTGGTTATAGCCAGAGAATTGGGGAGTTGGAGCTTCCTTCAGGTTGTAGCATGAGAAACTAGGGGGTTGGAGCCTCCTTCTGGTTATAGCAAGAGAATTGGGGATTTGGATCTTCCCTCAGGTTGTAGCCTGAGAAACTAGGGGGTTGGAGCCTCCTTCCAGTTGCAGTTGGAAAACAAAAGAAGTTGGTTCTTTCCATGAATGTAATTCTTAAAGACATATAAGAAAAAACATTATGCGGTTTTCTCCCGCTTTGGGTTTCCACGTAAAATACTGGTGTACTGCGTATGTGTATGATTTACCATTTGTTCATCGTTTATTCACTCTAAAACTATTGGATGATAATGCTACATTGATATAACACTTGCATTTTATGGTGAAAAAGGATTAAATTTCTCTATTACTGATTCACCCCCCCTCTCAGTAATCCAGCAATTGGTATCAGAGTCGGTTCCTTCAGGAAACAATTTAACCACTGGAAGGAGATCATGGATTATTTTGAGAATGGAGTACCA
>ML851248.1:8330-20207 GCA_009831015.1 Picea engelmannii
CTCACAAACAACTGATTCACCCCCCCTCTCAGTTGTTTTAGTACTTCCAACACAGTTGCGCTTATTGGAGTACTTAGTCCATATGTGGGATGTAGACAAACATGTATTCCTTGTGGGGGATCACATTCTTGAGATAGATATCAAGGATATCTATTTATTGACTGGGTTATCTCGCCGAGGGGCTCGGGTTACACTGACAGGTAGAAGAGGAGGTGGCGAGCCTATGAGCCATTATGTCAGTGCACATTGCGTGCTAGGTGTTGAGAGACATAGAGACAAGGTTACTATCCGAGACGTTCATGACTTACCTCTACGGACTATCCTATACACCATCACGCATATGGCGGGGAGAGAAAATCCTCATATGGCCCTTCAGAGAGATTTTTGGTATATGCTGGAATGCATGGAGCCCCGAATTTTCAAATGGAGTGACGGGTTTCTCAGAAGAATGAATAAGCAATTGACCAAGTGTAGGAGAGGTGACTTGAAATAATTAAGATATAGATATATTTTGGTGTCCTTCCTAGAGAGGGTTCCAAACTTGCACCTATAGGTAGAGTGGGGCATACCAACCCCACAAGATCCAAGAATGAATAGGTGGTGTGGCCTCATGGCTTGGCATGTGACTGGGCCTATCGTCAGGCATAATGACATTTTATTTGATTGGTTGAGGTCCCTGATGCTTATGGTAGATGACTACGCATATGTTGGCTTGGACTTTCAAGGTGACCTAGACCTGGTTCTTCGTCAAGGTTCTCAATGGGGGAACATAGGTAAGAAGTACATTTTGTTTTTATAATGTTTTTGTAATTTTAAAATATGTCATGTTTTTATATTCTTTATCTGATGACTAATCAAAAACTATTTGATGATGCATACGTGGGACCTCATCGCCCTCAAGGTTCATCTCCCATTCAGGGGCACGGGGAGAGGGTTGAGGTAGAAGTATTAGTCATTGCTAACTACGAGGATATAGAGAAAAACTTGGAGGGACTGACAATGGACATCTAATATGCCTCCATTGATGAGATCTCGAGGCATTATCAGCGCCACACAGTGGGTGTGTTTGCTTCTATCGGTCGACTGCTTCGCAAGTTAGCGTGGGCCGTCGCATATTATTGAGAGCAACATCCTTGATGTTATATTTTGTATATGAAGCCATGTGCTTCTCATTTTTGACATTTTGGTCTTCGGACAAAGACATTTTTGTAAAAACTTATATATATATATATAGATGAGGCTTCTACTGGCTTACTTGTTGTATATACAAAGTGTGATTGGATTTTATAAATTTCTCAAATGTCTGTCTAACACATAATTGGCCAATGCATCTATTAATATATTTAGACATCTAGGAATGTGTTGATATTCAATGTAATCAAAATGATGTTCCAAGAGGCGAATTAAAAAATATACCCTTAATAATGTAGGACTTCGAATGTAATAGATGTTACTCAACTATAATACCACTAACTCCAAATCGAGGTATACAATAAGATGAAGGATTCCAAGAGACACATCATCGGTCATTAATTCGATGACTGCACTCTATTTCGCGATATTGTTAGTTTCTCGACCAAGGAAAACACCATTTAGACTAATCAATTCATCTGTAGGTGCGTAAATTTCCCAATCAGTAGATGCTAAGTTCTGAGTAATATGACTAGCGCCATTGATGAAGCCAATGTAGGTTAGCAAAGACATCGACATATGGAAACCAAGCACAACGTGAGGTAAGCAACTGAAGGTAGAAACCAAACAACAAAAAAGAACACAAAAGTATAATACATTAAAAGTACAATCACTCATGCAAAAATGACTTAAGCATAGTACTTCTTTAAGTAAATCCCATTTTGAGGCTCACTCAAAGGATTCCATCATAATCGACTAGCTCATAAGCTCCCTTCTCCAACACACATTTAACAATGTAAGGACCTTGCCACATAGCTTCAAATTTTTCGGCCCCTAGTAAATCACAATCTTTCTTGTAGAGGAGAACAAGATCACATTCAGAAAAAAACATGTGGTTTGACATGCTTGTCATATTGGGCTTTAACATGTTTCATTTGAGTTTCAATAACTAGGGAGACATCACGATGAGTTTCGTCTAATTGCATCAAATACAAAAGACGTTCTTCTTAGTTGGAGGCATTTGGGAGAAGTTCAACGACTAGTTTCAAAGATGGTATTTCAAATTCAATTGACAAGATAGCCTCGATACCATAAAATATATGGAAAGGTGTAAATCCCATGGCAAACTTAATAGATGTCCGATAGACTCATAATGCATAAAAAAAATCGTCTGCCAACTCGTCTTATGAATTCCTATCATCCGTCGAAGCATATTAATGAGAAATTTGTTGATTGCTTCAAATTTTCCATTGGCCTGTGGGTAATAGGGGGTTGAGTTTTCATGGCGAAGACCCAAATTTTCAGTAAGTTCGGACATCATGAAGTTCTGAAAATGACTATCATGATCTGTAACGATAGCTTGGGGGATACCAAACCGAGTAATGATATGATTTAAAATGAATCATGCTGTAGTTTTCTTGGTGTTATCAAATGTAGGCATCGCCTCGACCCATTTAGTGAAATAATCCACATGATGTATCCATGCCCCTTGACCGAGTGAGGGTTACATGTCATGAAGTCAATGCCCCATTTGGTGAATGGACTGATGGAAACTATAGGATGTAAAGGAGCAGGGTGAGATCTTATCTTATTATTATAAGTTTGGCAGATGTGGCATTTTTGAACAACAGTGATGCAATCCTTAAATAAAGAAGGCCAGAAATAACTTGCTCGTAAGAGATTTTTGGCAATGGAATACCCATACATATGACCACCACATGCTCTAGAGTGAAAATCATTCAAATCTTTCTCGGCTTCGTCGTAAGTGAGACATCGTCGAAAAATGGAATCAACACTGCAACGGTAAAGAGTATCACCGAGAATGATGTATTGGCGGGCTTGATAGCGTAGGTGGTGATGATCTGTACTAGAGAGATCAGGCCAAAAAGTTTGATTCTGGAGATATATAATGATATCTTTGTACCATATGTCATCAATACTGATCAGAAAAAGGGATTCGTTTGGTAAGGAATCCTCTACCACATTTTTTGTCTCAGTGGAGGGAAGGTCACATATCAAGTCAAACTCTTGGAGAATCACTATCCATTTGGAGTACTTTCCCCCCAACAATTTTCATGTAAGGATATGCTTCATAGGGTTACAATCAGAAATAACAACTGTCCTGTGTAATAAGATATAATGAAGAAAACGTTGGACAAATTGCACAACTGCTAAGGCCAATTTCTCCACATGGAGGTATTTTGTTTCAGTAGTCGTGAGACTCTAACTCAAATAGTATATCAAATGTTTGTCATGCGAATCATCCTCTTGGACTAAAACCGTGGTGATGGTAGAGTACTAAGAAACTAAGTAGATGAATTAATCCCATCTATAGTAAGGGGGAAACAATAGTGGTGTATGGGTTCAGGAAAGTTTCAAATATTCAAAGGCTTTATTCATGGTATCGTCCCATACAAAATAGTAACCTTTCTTAAGAAGCTGAGTGAATCCTTTCATAATTTCAGTGTAACTGGGGATGAAGCGACGTAAAATTTTTCCCTTCCCTTGCAAACTTTGGATTTGGTGTAAAGTGGAAGGAGGAGGTAGATTAAGGATAGCCTCAGCCTTCAAGGGATCCACTCAAATCTCGTGTATTGGCACAATAAAACCAAGTAGTCAGCCAGACTCCATACAAAAGACACATTTGTTTGGGTTTAAGCAGAATGGAATGCGTCGATATATCATCAATATAAGGTTGCACAATGTGATTGATATCATGGAAATCATAAAACATAGCACGCTGAAAAGTCGTGCCAACATTCTTGAGACCAAAGGGTAATTTTCGGTAGGTGAAGGACCCAAAAGGGAAAATAAAAGTAGACTTGTGTTGGTTCGTGGGTAAGATGTTAATTTGATTATAGTCGAAGAAACCATCCTTCAAGGAAAATATTTCACTACTAGCACAATCGTCAATGATGTGGTCAACGAAGGGGGTTGCGTAATTGTCCTTAGGACAAGCCTTATTTATGTCCCTATAATCTAAATAGACGTGGATGGTACCTTGTTTCTTATTCACCAGAACTATATTGGATACCCAATCAATCAAAGCCAAGGGATAGATAAATCCATCTTTAAGAAGTTTTTCAACTTTAAGCTTGATAGCAGCATCTTTGCGTGGGTGCACCAGGTGAAGTCTTTTCTGAATGGGTTTAGCATTTGGGTATGTCTTAATCTCATGTAAAATAATATCAGGATCAATTCTTGACATCTCTTCGTAAATACATGAGGAAGTTTCGTGGAATTCTTGGAAAAGGGATTTATATTCGTGGACCTCGTTGGTAGAATAGGAGGCTCCAATATGAAGATTCTCCAAAACTCTAGGTTTAATAGATATGTCGAGAGGGATGGTAGGTGAAATGTTTCTCAAGTTCCGTTCGTACAAGACATCATGTGTTGACTCAAGAACTGAAGAAATAATCACAATGGTCGATGGAATCGAAAATCGTTGATAACTCCCTATGGTATCGCGTTCTAGGAGGAGAATGGATCGATGATGTCCATCAACCCAGGGCATGTATTCCATAAACATGATGGACATGATCATCTCATCATTAGGAAATATCACATGAAACAGGTTGGGAGATGAATCACAGAGAGAAGGGGAAGAAGTTGTCAATTGAATGGCTTGGTAAGCAGATTCGACCGGACTTAAGGTCATCTTGTTTCCATAATGAGATTAATCAACAGGGCTAGGTACTACCCATGGGTCATATGATTCAGGGATTTCACAAGCAGTGGTGGATATCATGTTAACAGAGGAAACAAAAAGAGTGGGGATATCGGGTGGTGGGATCAGAAATGTACCCATCAAAGTTGAATATTTCAAAAGACCCACATTGACATTATTGTAACTAGTGGGTGTCTTTGATATGAAGGGAACATTGGTAGTACGGGAATTAGAGTTAAAGAAGGCTAGTTGGTCAAAAGTAATGACCTTTCCTAGGTGGGGGAAACGTACCACATGGAAAAGGGTAGACACCACTACACGCATGGAATCAATCCAACTGTGACCAAGTAAAAGACTATAATCAAGAGGTGCATCGAAGAACTAAACCTCAACATTGACCGATTTACCTTCCAATGTAATAGACAACAATGGAAGAACACCGTAGTGTTTGAAACCTGTTCCATTAAATGCCTTAAGTGCATTGTGTGATTCAGTGAGGGTAGGAGAGCCAATGGCTTTCCAACAAGTAACAGACATGATGCAAGTCAAGGCTCTCTCGTCAATAATAGTTCTACAAATATTCTTGTTTTCAACAACAACTTGTATCTAAAATGATAATTGAGGGGGAAGCCTTGGAACATGATCTTCCAAGTCAAAGATTATGATATTATTATCTATGGGATAAATTCCACTGATGGCCTTTAACATTTCATTCCGTTGAGATGAGAAACTTTGAAGGACTTCGAGAGCTGACATCATAGAGGGTGCTTGCACAAGATCTTCTACAATACTATAGTTTTGGGAAGCACGGGCGTGAGGGTTAAACACAGTCTTTCAAACAATTCCCTTGGGAGGAGGGTGAAGGACTGCATTGAGACTCGGTCATTCAAGATGAATAGGACCGTTGGGAGGTGAAGTTGGGGGAGAAGGTTGTACCAACGAAGGTGGTATGTCATCAACTTTCTCTTTTAACGGAGAGTAATCTTTGGCTCGAGTTGCGATTGTAACTTTGTTCTTTTTCGAGTCACCAGTACACATAAGGACATAGGATGAAGTAGAAGGGGTAGATTAGTCATGAATGACCAGTTGGGCTTGCTGTTGAGAAGGGAAAGGTTGTGACAAAACAACAGGTGTATAATTTTTTTCAGTCCCTTGAAGGAACTTAGTAACTTCGGCACGTCTTGGACAATCTTTCGTATAATGATCGTCACCAAAAATAAGGCAGGGGTAACGAGGTATACATTTTTCTTTCTCATCAACAGTTTTTGTTTTGGATTTATCAGATTGTGAATTATTATTCTTTCCCTCCTTGTTCTTACCCTTTCCTTTCTTTTTATTTTTATTCTTTCCTGCATGCGTGGATTGAACATAATTAACTTCAACAGTCTTACTGGTGGAAGGAGTAGGAGTAGGATTATCTGGTGCATTAGAATTATTATATTTGGGATTGGTGTGATTGGCGTGCATTGACTGGGTCTCAGCATGGAAGGTGCCAATCACACCATCAACAAAATGAGAAGTTGCTGGAGGTTTTGAGGTAGGGTTTGTGGAAGGACTTGGAGCGTCAGGGATCAAATCGTAAAGTGTTCTTGTTTACGAATAAATGAGATTGATATACTGAGCACGGATAATATCCTGCTCTTCAGTGACAACACCACCCATGGTGACATCACCAGCGATAGGTCCAATGAGTGATTTGGTAAACCACTCGGCAAATATTTGATCAGGAAGAGGAACTTTGATTAAACGTCTTCTTCTCCTCCACTCATGGATGTGATCAGAAATACGAGTAGAGGAGGATTGCTTGAAATAACTCAAAATTTTGGTTCCTGTCTCATATCGAATTGGAAACTGGTAATGTGTCTGAAATACCATGGATAGGGTGTTAAAATCATTGAATAAACCTTGAGGTAACGCGATGTACCATTTTTCTTTCGAACCCGTGAGAGTTCATTGGAAAAGTCGCAGTCTAATGGAGTCATCCATCAAGAAATTGGATGAACACCACATATGAAAATACATAACATGATTATTATGATCTTCTCCATCTCGACTGTCAAATTTTGGAATTTTGGATGGTAACTTGGCCGATATGACGAGCCAATGAGAAGAGTGTAAGATAGGATCATTCAGAATCCTAGATAGATCAGGTAAATCCAAAGTAGTCTTTGTTCCTCCTCATGCTCATAAATTAATGAGAAGGTAACCGAGTATACTTTTGTCATATTTTCGTACTCGTCATGGTAACACAAAAAATGAAACCCTTGGAGTATCCTTTAATGTCTTTTCACGCTCCATAAAAACAAAAATATTTCCGAGTGACCTTGTTCTTTTCATGCTTGTAAAAGTATTTGAAGAAAACATTTGATGAGTAGTAGATTATCACTTTTTCAGTCTCATCAGATTAAATTAAGAAAAAAGAAACTTGTGGAGTCCTATTTAAGTGTTTTTAAGACTGTCTAAACATGAAAAACCCCTGAGTTTTCTCTATTTGGACTCATTAAACAAACATCGAAAGACCCACATGGGACCGAACCACTCCTTATTAGGGTTCGTTAAACATACTCTGAGGGACTCATCTGAAGGATGAGATTACATCAACAAGCATATGTTATCCTCCTCAAGCTTGCGTAAAAATAAAGAGGTACTCACTAGAAATGGTGGGGGAAAATTTGGGAAAGAAATGTGTCTCTGTAACCATGTTAATGGAAGTAATAGTCACTCTTGAACATGACACCCCCCTTTCATCATTTGAACCCAGGTTGGGAAATCCATTCATCTCTCATTTGACCATCGACATGTCCATATGTTGGGTCCTCCTTGAGTCAATGTTGTCGAGACCACTTTCATGTCATTGATATGTTCAAGAGAAGTCCAGCCTTAATAAGCCTCCTATAGAGTTTTCCATCTGCAGTTATAAATTTTCTATCATGTTGGCCTTCCCTGTGTCAGTTTCTAATATTTTAATGCTTTGATCTACCTTAAATAATATGTCACTTATTTTGTGTCATTTATTGGGGATACATCAAGGCCCTCCTGTGATGAGTATTTTCCTATCGACTTCAACTGATCATCTGGGAACAAGACTTAGAAATTATTCGGTGCCTTAGAGCCTGCATGCCTCAATGGCAGGTTTCTTCACTTTCGAATATTATTGGCCCCTGATTGGAATATTCTCTCGAGTAATCAAATTCAAATCCTTTATTCACACTCATTGGATTGTACTGGGTTACCTTGGGATTCATTGACATCAATGGTGATTTCCCTCACACTTGTTAATGGTTCTCATCATTGACCGATAATCAAGTGGTTTCTACCATGTTCGACTTCAACACCTAAAATCACATGGTCAGATTCATACTTAGGATGATGGAAATGAAAACCTTAGGTCACACCATTCTGGTCCACACTGCGACAGAGTATTCATGATTTGTATTGACACATAGATCCACTTTGTATGTCTCGCGGCTATGTCAGAATTTGAAGTCTTTAAAGCATGGATCCACTGTTTATTTTTGGTGGCTATGCCGATTCTCAATGACATGGATCCACATTGTATATTTAGTGGCCATGACTCATTTGACACTTTGTAATATGAGTATGGGAATGCCTACCTTGGACAATGGTATATTATTATGCTGATGCTTGACCGTTTGTAGGTCCCTGACTGGTGCGCTCTTTGTTTCCAACACACACGTTATACAAAGTATTTCAGCTGTCATGAGTTCCAGCCTCATAATTTTGGGGGCATTCTTTTACACATTATTTGGTCATCTTAATGATCCATTGACAAACATGTGTTCATGTTCCCAAAAAGAGCCTTTATTCATGGGAAAGGTGACTGGCTTTCTCTTCCAAAAAACCTTATTAAGGAGGGTCGTCGTAGGCTGCATCATAAGCAGGGTGTGATGATGTTTGATTGTCGTAGGTTTCCCTAAAATTGGTTTGCAATGTCTCTGTAGGCTACTCTACAACTAGGGTGCGACGATGCCAAAAGGCTAAGAAAAGGTTGACCTTCATGAAATTTCTAGAAGGGGATCTCCTAGAAGGTGAGGTGGCATTATTATGGTTGGGATACTAATTATCTCTGATTTGGTGGGATCATAATTATCTCTTTAAACATCTCTCTTTCCCCTATATAAAGAGGTATTTCTCATGGAAAAGGATAAGGTTAATGAATGTTGATTCAAGCAAGATTATTATTGAATAGGCTAAGATTGTATGGATAATTTTGCATTGGACCATTCTTGAGAACTTCATTTCAGTTCATCAAATCATTGTGGATCTTATTCATTCAAGTTCGAGGCAAGTGTGTGTGTTGGAGCAAAGGGTCATTGGAAGGGGACCTTGCGACATCAAGGCTTTGGTTGTAATCTCCACTTTCACTTTAATATAATACAATGACATGTTTCTTTACCATAAAACTCATCTCGTTTTATTGTATGATTCCTTGATCACATACATGGGTTCTCTTTGAGTATGCTATATTTCTTTTACTTTGGTTGGCTTGTGTTTTCTTGCAAATCTGATATCACATGAGAACTGGAGTGGATCTAGGACGAATATGACAAGAGGAAGTGATATTTAAACAATATGTCGCTTATCTTTCATTTGATAGCAAACTCAATGATTATAACTTAGGAAAAGCACCATGTTCTGTTCTTCTTTGTTCTAGATCCAGGTTGATCTAGGGAGATCTGTTTATGTCCACATTTACTGATAAGTCCCATAAACAAATTGGTGACCGTACTAGGGATACAACCTCCTTTTGATTTTTTTCTTCCCATTTTCCTTTAGCCTGCCTTCTTTTGACATTTTTCATTCTCTGAGTCTGTGGGTGATCCATCCAGACTCCCTCGGTTTAGAAGTTCTTTTGGATTGTTTGGCTTTCTTCCAATTTTTCAAAATTTGCAGACATCATCGCACTGTACCTTACTGATAGCTTGCGACGATCCTGATATGTCATTCCCTGCTTAGCCATTCCATTGCGAAGATGTCACACTCTTCTTAGCCAGTTGCCTGCGACTACCCTAGCTCATTGCACCGTGTCTTATGGTCAACCTACGATGACTCCTGCAGGTTTTGATGGAGTGAGTCATTTTTTCTTTTACCACCTAGATTTGTCTTAAAATCCTGGGGTGAAATTCCTAAGCCCATGATTGATTGATTCTTGAGTTTAGAGCTTGCTTGTGGTTGGTTTTCAACAATTGAAAGTCTTTCTTTTCTATTTGCAAGTTTTTTCCCATTGTTGGACACACCTACCACACTTAGAGGGGGGGGGGGTGAATGAGTGTGGGGATATTTTTCCCAAAACTTCCCTCTTACACAAAAACTCCTTAGTTAGCATTCAACATTTTCTCATTACTCATTGCTGTCATTTATAATTAGTTATATGTGAATACATATCAACAACATAATATCAACAACATATCATCAACAAATCATCTCCACGAGGAACACAAAGAACACAAGATGTATGTACAAATTTTCTTTTTATTATGGAATTCAATCCAGGTGTTTTTTAGCAACAACTCAATAGAGTACAACTCTACAAGAGCACCATCTCTATATGCAAGACTCAGCTTACATTCTTAGCACCAACCTATAATCAACCTGTACCATTAACAAGTGCATCAAACCATGTACCAAGTATATACCAATAATGTGTCGAATAATCATCAACGATGACTCATCAATATGTACCAACACCATCAACTATAAACCTCATGTATGTGCCAACTCATCAACTGCTTGTCTCAACTATGACTAGTTTTGGATTAGTCAACAACCCCAACTTGAAATAATCATAACTTTGTACCTGTAATGAATAAAGATCTAAAACTGATAGAAAATATTCTTCAATGTTTTTATACAATTCCTCCAGGTGGCACTACTTGGAACCTCTCAGAAAAGGCGTTATAGCAAAAATGACATACCTTACTAAATTTTGGATTATTCTAGAGAGCGACCTTGTAGAGCGTAGCACACACAAAATATTCATTGAATTGATATGAAACTATTACAAAACATATTAAATCCTGTACCCTAACCAACACATTTGTCTCACTGAATTTGGATCTATTTTGAAGAAGTTATGACGTTTTTACCCGAAACACCTATTTTTGACTAGTTTCAGGACTAGCAACAAGCCCTATTTTCCACAGAGTGTAACTCCAAAAATACAATGACCCACAAGATAAATGTTTTACCATAGATAATTGGTTATGTTTTCTCAATGGAATAGCAATTTCATGGTCTGAATCATTATATAAAAAAAGTTATAGTGAAAATGGTGAGATGACCTGTAAATAACATACCTTAGAAAGCACCATCAAAAGAATTTATCCTTCCTTGCATTTCGGCCTTCTTTTCTTCACCTTTCCTCAGAATTTCGACTTAGATATCCTTGGTTACCTAAGATACATATAGATATTCAATATTCTCAAGTGTGTGTTAAATGAGAGAGCCTTGCCTCTTATTTATACTCTCCAAGTAGCTTCCTTAAAAACATCTTCTAGGTCACTTGGTCGACTTTCCTTATTTAAGGGTTAACCCACTTCTAATTTGTCCATTAAAATTATTATTCAAATAATTTGTTTTGTATTTAATTTGAATTATAATACACTCATCACTTCACTTTATTATTTATCCTTTAAAAATCTCTTAAACCACTTTGACTACTTTGACCTTTTGGGGCTTCTAGATGACATATGAGGGCCCTCCAACTTTGTAAGGCCATAAATCTCAAACCATGAGGAGTTATGTGATGTTACACATACCACCAAAAATGGAATGAAATGTAATATCCATATAGAATAGTATTATCTGAAAATATATCATAACTCATACCGTTACCCATCAAACAAACTTGGGTCCATTACCCAAACCTGGGGTCTCTAACTTCTCATGGACATAACTCTCTAACCGTGAGGAGTTATGTGATGTTATACATACCACCAGAAATGGAATGACAAGAAATATACATCTATGATAGTTTCCCTAACAAATTCAATGTCCTTCATCTCATTATTCCACATACAAGCATGGGTCCTCCAACCATTCTTCTAGGATAACTCAAT
>ML851249.1:0-31260 GCA_009831015.1 Picea engelmannii
CACTCATAGGGCTATTAGGCATTAGGCTTGATGAATAAAACAATTATAAAAATCAACAAAAATGGTAAAAATTAAATATAAGTGGGTAAAAGGGATTTTACCATAGTCATTGTGACTTTGCCAAGAATTTAGCCCAAAACCCCTCTTTTGCCCTTGAATTTCAGTGCTTGATTACGGAAGGTACAAGCAACCGTTTGGCGAACCGTCTCTATCAGTGAGGTAACCTCCCTATCTTCTACCTTTTCATGGTTCAATTTATTGTTTTCATTGGCAAATTTCAAGTTTTTGAGTTTGTTTTAGGGCCAAAACTTGCGCCCAGGCATTCTCGCAGGCTAGCTATATGGGACCTGCGAGAATGCATGATTCTCATAGGTGGCCCAAAAGGCACTTGCAAGAACCTCTCACTATGCTAAAGGGGCACCTACGAGGGCCGCAAAATGAAAATTTACTTTGATTTTTTCTCAATGAAAAATGTGCCAAGGCTTGAAAAGAGTTGTTGACCCTCTTCTTATGGTTCTTGTGCAGGCATTTGACCATCATAATGGTTCTGGAGTGGCACGAAAGAGAGCATGAAGAAGATGATGCTATTTCCGGGAATGACCCAGGTACCATTTCTTCTCTCTGAGACTATGGTCTCATCAAATTCTTTCGGATCCTGGGTATGAGGGCCCAAGTCAGGCTGTTAGAGTACATCGTTCATATGTGGAATGTGGACCAACAAGTATTCCACATGGGGGTCCACACATTGTCCTTGGATATCGAGGATGTTTACTTCCTAACAGGACCATCATGGCATGGGTACCACACTAGCTTGACCGGTAGCCGAGGTGGTGGGCTGCCTATGAGTGAATATTACCGTCAGTACTGTGTTCCAGAGGCAGAAAGAAGCAAAGGAAAAGTGGCCATTTGGGGGGTCCAGGATTTGACCCTTCGCACTATATTTTTCACCATTGCTCGTATGGCTGGGAGTGCTGCTCCACACATAGCTCTCCAAAGCTATTTTCAGTACACCATAGAGTGTACTGAGCCTCAGGTCTTTAACTGGTCAGATGCAGTCCTTCATAGCATAAAGAGGTAGTTGACAAAATGCAGGAAAGGCGACTTGAAGCAATTCGGGTACGAATCACTTTTGGTGTCCTTCTTTCTTGAGAGGGTTCCCTTGCTGAGGTTGCAGGTTGAGTGGGTTTACCAGCTCTAGAGGATCCGAGGATGTTGAGGTGGTGCAACCTCATGGCCCGACATGTAGCTGGACCAATCATCAAATACAATGATTCCTTCTTTGACTGGTTGCGGCCATAGATGTTGATGGTCAACGATTATGCCTATGCCAGGTTGGACTTCTGAGGGGATCCGGACTTGGCCCTACCTGAGGACGCTCAGTGGGGAGATCTAGGTAAGAAGGACACATTTTTTTACTTTTAAGTGTTTTTGTGAGTTTTATCATATGCAATGTTTTTATGTTTGTCCAAGGTCTAATTACAAAAATTATTTTTTGATGACACAGACATGGGGCCTTATTGACCTCTGGGTACCTCTCCTATCTAGTGATGAGGAGAGGTGGCTCCAGTGCCATGATGGGATGCTGAATATTATGAGGCAGTGGAACAAAACTTAGAGGGGTTGACTGTTGACATTCCAGACATGTGTATTGGAGAGGTCCCTCGGCGTTATCAACGCCATACGATGGGCATGTCAGAGTCTATTGGCCGACTTCTTTGTAGGGTTTCCCGGGCAGTCATGTGTTATCGTGAGCATCATCCATGACGTTTCTTTGTAGAATCTATGAGCTTCAGATTTTGAAATTTTGGTCCTTGGACAGAACTTTTTTTTGTAAAAAAAGAAATTGATCGTTATATACATATATACGGCTTCTACCGGCTTATCTTGTGTTATGTGATACATGTGATGTGATTGGTTTATAAATGGCCCAAATGTCTATCTAATACATAGTTAGCTAATGCATCAGTTAATGTATTTAGACATCTAGGAATATGCTAATACTCAATATAATCAAAATAACGTTCCAAGAGATGAATTCGTAAATATACCCTTAATAAAGTAGGACTTCGAATAGCATAGACATTACTTAATTGTAGTACTACTAGCTGCGAATCGAGTTGTACAACCAAGTGATGGATATCGAGTGAGATAGCATCAATCAATAATTCAATAACTATGCTATACTCTGCAATATTATTGGTCACATGGCCGAGACACACACCTCGTAGAGTGATAAGTTTGTTTGTAGGGGTGTAACTTGCCCAAGCAGCAGAAGCAAGGTTCTGAGTACTACAGCTAGCACCATCATTGAAGCCAATGTGGGGTAGCGAAGACTCCGACATCTAGAAACCAAACACAACGTAACATAAGGGTAGAGACCAGATAATGAAAAAAACATACTACAGTAACACACAAGAAGTATGATACAATAACATACAAGTAATCATGCACAGGTGATATTAGGCATAGTACTTCTTTAAGTACAACCCATTTCCGGGTTCACTCAAATGGATACCATCATAATATACTAACTCGTAAGCTCCTTTTTCCAGCACTCGTCTAACGATGTAAGGACCTCGCCACATAGCTTCAAATTTTCCAGCTCCTAGCACATCCCAATATTTTTCGTAAAGGAGAACCAGATCACCTTCAGAGAAAATGCGAGGCTTGACATGTTTGTCGTATTGAGCTTTGACGCATTTCTTCTAGGCTTCTATGACTAGGGTGGCATCGCGTTGAGTTTTGTCTAATCGCGTGAGATACAACATACGTTCTTCTTCGGCGGAAGTGTTTGGTAGGAGTTCGACGACTAGTTTTAGGGAGGGTATCTCACATTCAATCGGCAGGATGGATTCTAGACCATAGACTAATCGAAATGGTGTAAACCCGGTAGCAGACTTAATAGACGTCCGGTAATCCCACAATGTTGAAAACATCATTGCGTGCCAACTTGTTTTGTGAATCCCTATCATTCGTCGAAGCATGGTTATGAGGACTTTATTAATTGCTTCGACTTGGCCGTTGGCTTGTGGGTAATAGGGTGTTGAGTTTTCATGGAGAAGACCCGAGTTTTCATGGAGAAGACCCAACTTTTCAGTGAGTTCGGACATCATGAAGTTTCTAAAGTGGCTACCGTGATCGGTGACGATAGCCTGAGGAACACCAAAATGAGCTATGATGTGATTGAAAATGAATAATGTTGCGGTCTTTCCGATGTTGTCAAATGTCGGCATTGCCTCTGCCCATTTCGTAAAATAGTCTACGGCTACAATAATGTATCCATGCCCCCTGGCCGAGTGAGGGTGACATGTCATGAAATCGATACCCCATTTTGCAAAAGGACCGATGGATACCACAGGATGAAGAGGAGCAGGATGTAACCATATTTTATGGTTGTAGGTCTCGCAAGCGTGGCATTTTTGGACAACAATTATACAATCATTAAATAAAGAAGGCCAAAAATACCCTTCTCATAGGATCTTCTGGGCAATAGCATACCCAGACATATGACCACCATAGGCTCTAGAATGGCAGTCATTTAAGGATTTCTCGGCTTCGTCAAAGGTGAGGCAGCGTCGAAAAACTGAGTCAATTCCACGACGATAAAGAGTATCGCCGAGGATAATATACTGATGGGCTTGGTAGCGTATTCGACGTTGGTCAGTACTGGACAAATTGGGCCGGAAATTCTAGGTTTGGAGATATATGATGATATCTCCGTACCAAAGATCATCGGAACTAATGAGGAAAAGGGATTCATCGGGTAATGAATCGGCTGCTACATTTTCCGTTTCAGAGTAGGGAAAGTCGCATATCAACTTGGCAAAAAATAAGGATTTATTGTACTTGGCGCGTTCGAATTCTAAGTCAAACTTTTGTAGTATCACGATCCACTTGGAGTATTTCCCCCCTAGCAATTGATGGGTGAGAATTTGTTGCATAGGGTTGCAGTTAGAAATTACCATAGTCTTACAAGAGAGGATATAGTGCCGGAAACATTGAACTTCTTGGACGATGGCCAAGGCCAATTTTTCGACATGTAAATACTTGGTTTTGGTAGGCATTAGACTTTGACTCGAGTAATAGATAACATGTTCATCATGAGAATCATCTTCTTGGACAAGAACCATAGAGATGGTGTAATCTGAGGCTGCGAAGTAGAGGAAATAATCGCGACTGTAATCGAGGGGGAAGAAAAGAGGAGCACGTGTCAGGGACAATTTCAAAGATTTGAAGGCTTTGTGTGCGATGGTATCCCATATGAAATCGGACCCCTTTTTGAGTAGTCACGTAAATCCAAGAGTTATCTTAGCGGAGTTCAGGATGAAACGATGAAGAAAGTTTGCTTTCCCTTACAAACTTTGTAATTGGCGAAGCGAAGAAGGAGGAGGGAGATTGAGAATTGCCTCGACCTTTAAAGTATCTACCCTAATCCCTTGATGGGAAACAATAAAGCTTAGAAGTTGACCGGATTCGACGCAGAAAACGCATTTGTGAGGATTCAAGCGTATATGGTAAAACCGACATCGGAGGAAAATGGCTCAGAGGTGGATTGGATGATTGATCCGGTGCATGGAATGAGCGGGTAAGTCATCAAGATAAAGCTCCATGATGTGCTTGATATCATGGAAGGCATAAGACATAGTGTGCTGAAAAGTTACGCCAGCATTCTTTAGAACGAAAGGAAGTTTTCGATAGGCGAAAGTGCCCCAAGGACAAATAAAAGCGGTTTTGTGTTGATCCTCGGGAATAATATTAATTTGATTATATCCAGAGAAATCATCCATCAAGGGGAAAATTTCACTTTCGGCACAATCGTCGAAAATCTAGTCGACGAAGGGGGTAGGAAAGTTGTCTTTAGGACAAGCTTTGTTAATATCCCTATAATCAGCGCACATGCTAATTATGCCTTGTTTCTTATCGATCAGGACAAGATTGGAAACCCAATCAGTGAGAGCCACCGAGTAAATAAAGTCGGATTTGAGAAGTTTCTCGACTTCAATCTTGATAGCAGCCGCTTTACGTGGGTGTACTGGACGAAGGCGTTGCTAAACGAGTTTAATGTCTGGGTATGTATTAATCTCATGTATCACAATGTCGGGGTCAATACCCGACATTTCTTCATAGCTCCAGGCGAAGACGTCACAAAATTCTTTGAAAAGTGACTTGTAGGTGACGATCTCGTCAGGGGAACACGAAGCTCCGATATGCAAATTTTCGACAATTCCAGGTTTGATGGATATGTCGAGGGGAATAGTGGGTGAGATATTGCTTAATTTCCCTTCAGAAAACACATTTTGTGTGGATGCGGGAACAGTGGAAATGATGACAACGGTCGACAAGGTTGAGATCTGTTGGTAGCTCTCGATGGTGTGTTTTTCCAGGAAGAGGATGGAATGGTGATGCCCATCGTCCCAGGGGGTGTCTTCCATGATAAACATAATCATCTCGTTTGTGGAAAAAATGACGCGGAAAGGATCTGGAGATAAATCACCAAGAGAGGGGGTAGGAGGAGTTGCCGATTGAATGGCCTGATAGGCGGACTCAACCTGACTCAAAGGCATTTCGTCGTCGTAACGAAGATGATCGTTGGGGTCGGGTACCATCCATGGGTCGTGAGATGCAGGGATTCCAGTGGAGATCATGTTGATTGAAGTGACAGACAGATGTGGAACATTGAGTGGTGGGATGGGGAATGTACCCATTAATGAAGAGTCTTTAAGAAGACCCACACCTACGTTCTCATATCCGGGGGGGTTTTGGCAATAAACGGTACGTTGCCAGTGCATATATCTGAGTTAAAGAAGGCTAATTGGTCAACGGTAATTACCTTTCCTTGATGTGGGAAATGTACAATACGAAAAAGAGTCAACACAACTGCGCGCATGGAATCAATCCAGCTATGGCCAAGAAGAAGGTTGTAATCAAGAGCAGCGTCAAATACTTCCACTTCAACTTCGACCGTTTTGCCTTCTAACGTGATTGGCAATGAAGGAAGGACACCATAAGGCTTGAAACCAGAGCCATTGAAGGCTTTAAGTGTGTAGGAGAAGGCGATATTGTTACATGGATGAGGATGATCCCATCAAATCTGTGAAGTCAGTAAAATGACAACCATACAAATGCCAACTCATTTTCTAGAAGATTCCCTTCTAGAACCCTCGAGACCTCTTCTCTTTTCCAAGTTTGAAAATAGGTTCGCACCCTGTGTATGGAGAAAACTATGAGAACTTCGCACCCTAGATGAAGGTGGCCTACGATAATGAGGGATTATCGCACCCTAGGCCATATGCACCCTGCGAAATCACTTTGAAAATATGTTTTTGGAAGGAGACAAGATCCACTTTTCTCATGAAAAAAGTCCTTGTTGGGAGCCTGAATACACCATTATTAATACATCACCAAGGTGACCAAAATCATGTGTAACACTATCTATTTATTCCGTTGTTGCTCTTCTGTTATGATTTTGAATTCTGGTTCCTTGATGAATATCCTCCCTCTTATATGTTTAAGAGTTGCATTGAAGTTGGGGTTTTCATGATTGAATAAAAAAGTAACTGTAAAATTATGTTGCAATACCATCTAGGTTGTGGTTCCTTTGCGCAGTTCCTGGTGTGTATACTAGTTTGTTGGTATGCCCTCTAGGGTGTGTATAAAATGATGAGGTCATTACTCTGGGGGTGTCAGTTTCCACATCGTTCTGCACTTCTCCAAGTGTTCTGCTGGTGCCCCCTGTCCATCATACTTTTGTTTCTTGTTTTTTTTTTTGTTCTGCGTCAAACCTTATGCGCAGTAAACACTTACATTGGTACCAATTTGTGATTGTCTCTTTGTGTGCGCCCAACCATATTGCAGGTGTCGCATTGAGTGCTATATCAAGCATTAAGAGTCTCTGATTCTCTAACACTTCATATTCATACTCTACCAAGAATGTTTCTAGATCGTTTATTTCGTGGAAACTGGGTGGTTCCCTTATCCCCATGCCTACCCATATTACTACGCAGTATATTCATGCACATCTTCTTGTGGAAACTTCATGTATCCTTTGTTGCAGTTCTCTAAAATGGTATCTAAGTCTGTCACACATGAAGTAATGCTACGCCAACTGAGTATTCCATATGCAGTTGGGTTTATGTAACCCTCATCATGCGTAGTTTTTCTATACAACTGGCTGATTTCTTATAAGTCTAGGCAAGTGGGTTCTACAAACCTTTCCCCTTCTGATGAGTCTAATGGCACGATGACCCTGTATTCACCTGACTCAAATGTCATTTTTCATGTCTTTAAATTTATTATGGATTGGTTTTCAAATGCCCAATACAAGCCAAGAAACATTGGATATGGTGTTGTGTTGTCCACTATTTCAATTCCTTCAAAATCTGCTTTAGTGCGCACTCCATCCAGGTCTACTATCACTCCTTCCAGTCGATCGATTGGTAGGAATCTATGTTGGTTTTCTAGTTTCTGTTGAACAAGTGAGTATCCTAATGTGGGATCTCCCATGCATTTCCATGTCTTCTTTGGTAATACATTCACTTCCAATCCTTGTTCTAGTATGATATTCCCATGTTGAAATCTACGATGTTGGAATTCAGTCTGAAATCCTTACTTGTTCTTCTCCTTGTATGTAGGTGATTGATGATTTTTTGTTCTAGTTTTCCTTCCGTCTCTATACTACATCTTTCTAATATGTTTTGAAATATTTGGACAGATGATGGATCGTTCAATACTTTTACAAATGATTTCAAAAAGCCTTTGATTGTACTTACTTGTCCCGTGGATTGCATTTCTTTGGTATGATCCAATAATGGAGGCATATCATATTTTGGTGCTTCTCTGCTTTGTTGCTCGGTTGAATTCAATGCAATGTCCTCCTTCTAAAATTCTTTTCAGGCTTGCTTAAATATCTCCCTCTCCTTCTGTGCATCAAACTGCTTCCTTGGTTCGACATTCTTCTTTACCAACTGGTGTTGTACTGGCTCTTGTCAGACTGCGTCGTTACTTGTTTTAGATCCTCCGTGGGTAACTATGTTGATGTTCGATCCTTCATCCCTTGCTTCAGCTGAGATCCATTGAACATTCTGGTTGTTCTAGTTCCTCTTTTCCTGGATATTTACTAATAGTGTCGAACATTCTTCCGTATCATGGTCTAATGCACGACAATACATACATGTTGTTGGTGGAAGTGGACATTCCCTTGCATAATGTCCTGGTTGTTGGAAGTTATGACATACCACTTGTCCTATACCTCATCCAAAACCTCCTCTCCCTCGTCCTCCACCTCTGTAGCCTGCTCAATCTCCTCTCGACATGTTATACTGAGGCTCCTGATTGTACTATGTTGTATTTTATTGAGGTTGCGCTGTGTTGTACTGTGGTTGTGTGGTATTATATGGTTGTTGTGCAATATTATACTGGTGTTGTGAAATTTTGTATGGGGATGGAACTTGGTTAAATTGTGGTGGGACTTTCTTAGTCATCCTTTCAGCCTACACTCTATATGCATCCAATGTACTTTATTGCATCAACTCCATAGTTCTACAATCTTTGTCGTCATCATCCACTGACTTGAAAAAGTTTCAATATGAACTCTTTGGGACTGTATGGTATTTTTGCATTATTGAGCACTGATATGGATCGTGGCCTGGTTTATTACAGATTTCGCAACATAGTCCTCCTGTTGGTAATGGATTTGGCATTCCTATCGCTATATACTGCGCGAATGTTGAACATTTGTTCTTGTGGTGCCCTTCCATCCTGCATGTAGTACACCAAACGACTTCTCGTTTGTCCTTAATTTTATTTTGGTTTAGTTGGAACATTAAGTTCTTCAGATTCTCCTTCAGTTCTTCAATGGCTAGATTTGTCTCCTAATACTGGTTTTCTTCCAGTTGCAGGGCTATCTGCAGAGCCTCTACCTGCGTTTGAAAGTTTTGTTGTCACAGTGGGTATTTTAAGTGTGGTAGTAGTGAATTGATGAACAAGTGCCTATTTTTCATATTGGTCATGAGATATTTTAACTTCCCCTTTAGTCGCTTGAATCTCTAGTCAATCTCCCATATGGATTCTCTCGGTTTTTGTCTAATTTCGATCATCTCAATCATGTACTGATCTTCTGAACTCAGCTTATGGAACTCGTTTATCATCAGTTTATTGATGTCTGCAATTGTTCTGGTTGTCCCTGGTAGATTGTTTGTACCTAAGCTCATATACCAATCTAGTGTTTTTTCCCTTAGTGTAATGACTAGTTGTTCCAGTTTAGTATCTCTGTATGTGATCTATTTTTCTTCCCAAATATTCTCACATATGAACAAATGTTTTTTCGGGTCCTCCAATGCTTCTCCTTTAAATTCTAGTAACCTGATCGTGGGATCATGTCTTACCATTCTGAATGTTGAACTATTACCTTCGCGTGGTGTATATACTTGACTAGTGCTGCCTAAACTGGCTCCTCCAGTTGTTGTTCCTTGTATAGATGTACTCCCTGTTGTCATTCTTATCCTGAAATCTAGTTGTCTAAACTGTTGTTTTCTCTTTGGTGTATTAGTCGCACATGGGTTTATGGGTTCCACAGTGACATTAATATGGATATGATTTCTTCCTTCTCTCCTCGTTATTGAACCTCTCGTCTTCCTTTCATATGTTATTGAACCTCTTCTTCGTCACTTTCCAAGCCTTCCCTTGTGGCTACGACTCTGTTCTTGGTATTCACCTTGTATTGGTAGGGTACTCCGCTACACATCTTTCCAGCTGTCTCCATGATCCGCTTGATCTGGTCGTCATCCATCATGATTGGGTTCAAGGGTTCCTCCTTCTTTTCCTTATCCTTTCCTCCTTCCATTTCTCCTTTTTCTGTCAATGCTTCCCCCTTCCCCCATGCACACAGGGAAGTTTAGTTGTCCGAATCCATTTTCATTACAACTTTGTTGTATAGAAGTATACAATGATATAATGTACCTTCCTTGAGGTTTGTGTATAAATTCTTTCTCCATTGTGTTGTACGACTTCGTTGTATCTAATACAAAATATTTTATAAAGCCTGCCACAATATTATCGAGCCAAAATTCTATCGCGCGGGTGAATTTGTTGTTCACCTGTTCTAACTGCTCAATTTGTACTAGGGTCCACTCTAACTATCAGATCTGGTTCATTGCGTGGTTATCCTTCAACCTTAGTATACACTCCTGCAATAAGTGTGGAAAATCACAGAAAAAGACTTCGTGCAAATCAGTAAACACGTATTTCTAGGGTTTCTGTTATCTTTCTGTGAAAACTCTAGCTCTTTTGTCCGTAGCCAGCTTTCGATCTCTTCCTTTGTGGGATTCCACAGTCTCAGCATCCCCTTCTAGTGGATCATTTATTTCTTATCTGCTTTAATATTCTCTTTCTCCACTTCCCGCAAATCTTACGTATCTTTTAACAGATCTTCAACATATCCCATCTACTCAATCCTCTATTGTTCCTACCAACAGAAACGAAACCATTTGTTGGTTATTCTTATTTATATATCCTTTCTGAGTTTGTATTGAGTGACCCAGGGTTCATGTCTATTCGAGTTTCCAACAAAGCCTCTAAAACTATCGAACCTCCTTGTAAACTAGAAGGCAACACAACACACAAGGTGCACTACACCGTCTCACCCGAGATAGTCTTAATGGGTGGCTACAATACTCATGTGTTTATAACCTAGGATTGAGTAGGATATATGAGAACTGCACACTAAGAGTTCTATTGTAACTTATTAACGTACTGCAATATGACCTATGATTAAGCAGGAAATATATCAACTCATTCATTTAGCATCATAATATCTATTGAAGACAATAAAGAAACACACACATTCAATCACATAACATAGGTGTTATTGTGGTTCACCCCCCTGGGCTACATCCAAAATGATATAGCTCTTATCTCTTTTATTATTGTCATTATGAAACTACAACACTACGTGCCTACAACTCTTCTCAGTTAGGTAAGATCTATATGAGGCAGACTAGATCACACCAGGCTCCTCTGACTGTGATCTAACCCTTAATATCTACCCTCCTTAGTCCTCTCTAGCTCAACAACTTACAAAATTAGGTCATATAGTAAAATATTACATAGTACTAGTTTCTTTGTATTCTCCTCTCTATATCTCTATCAACTCATGCCCACGATAATCATCCTCTTATGAGACCTAGATAACTATATTTATATGTTTATGGCTCTTCAGCCATTACAATACATTACCAAAACCCTAACCCTAATGTCGTTAGGTATTCCATGCATGCGCGTGTGTTTTTCCTCCTTCCAGCTGTCGCTTTCCTCATGCATGCCTTATTTCCCAAAATTGCCTTTCTTTTCTCTTTGGTCTGCTTCCAACATTTGTCAAATCATGCGCCATTAAGGTTACCAGCTTTCTGAAGTGTGTGGATTGTTGCAGGGTACAATAGCCTGCAGGAGGGGTGCGGGAGACATGGAAGGAGATAAGGTTCGACGTCTTGGGAGGACAGGACGTTTAATATGCATGAGGGAGGATTGAGGTCATGCACGCACTTTCATCATGAAGTATGTTGAGGGGAGTGGAAGAGCCTACTAGGTGGACACTCGCATTTGAGGGAGAAGACTCCCTAGAACAATGTCAATACAGACTTTCCTGAGAGAGTGGTTGTAGATCTCATCCATAGTGAGTTCCTAAAGGTCATAGTTTTTTGTGAAGCTTTCATTAGGAATTCTTTCTGCCAAGGATTTATCCTTGCGATGGAGGTGGAGGAAGGAGATGGAGTCCCTGAAATCCAAAATTTGGGCTAGACGGTGAAGACCCTGGTCCAAGCTCCAACTGGGGGAGATTTTTTATCTTTAAGAGCCATTGTGAAGATGGATAGCCATAGATATAATTAGATGAGAGTCAGCTTCGCATAAGAGAGGAAAAAGAGCTCTTTTTCAAGCAATTATGAGGCCCTGGAGGAGACCCAAGAGTTTAGTAACATTGTTGTTATTATGGCCAATGGTTTCATATTAAAGACAAACGATGGCCCCCTTGTTGTTTCTGAATATGACTCCAAAACCTGTAGGACCAGGATTACCTCTTGAGGCACCATCAAAGTTGATTTTAAGGAAACTGAGAGGAGGGGGACACCAATGTACTGGGAAGGAGGGGGCCCTCATGTGGGAATATGAAGAAGAGAGGGGGCCCATGTGGGTGGTAGGGGTGATGTCCCATCACTGAATAATTAAAGCTTCTTTAACTACACTTTGAAGTCGAGGTCAGACCAGGATTGGAGATGAATTATTTCTATCATATGTTTCCTACAAATGGTCCATATGTTGTCTTATAAGGAATTATGGTCTTCAAAGATGCGGAAGTTGTGCTCTTTCTAGATGTTCTAGACTATGAATCCCAGGAGCAGCTGCCATAGGTGGTTTAGAATTATGTTCTAGTAGGGATTGTCGGCCCAATTTTTAAGAGTATGAGTTATGTTGCCATTAGTTCAATCATATTTTCTATAGAGCATTGTTTCCTTATCCGATATGTTTTTGGAGAAAGAACAACTGTTAAGTAGATGATATATCGATTCCTCATTATTTTTGCAGAGAGTTATCTCGAAGGTCCAGAGAATCATCTTTTGAGGATATTTTCGCAAGTGAGGATATGTTGGCACAAAGTGATCAGACTAGGGTCCTCTTCCAGTTATGACCAAAAGGTACAGATGTATTCTAGTGTGCTAGAATTTTACCTTCCCGGGAGGGAATAAGTATCACTCAAAGAACAACTGAAATGAGTAGGTGAGGGAAGGGTAAGGAGAAAACTCAGAAATATCCCCTAAGTATCAAGATTCATATTATTAATGCACAATATAGTTTAAACCTATTGCAGTCCTGAACATTTCCTAACTGAGAATGGAGAAACAAAGTTGCATTGACATTCATATGGAAGTTATAATCATTTAAGCATACTAGACATAAAATATAACACAACATAACATTCAATAGAATCAAAAGGATAAGTAAACAATATATTTTCTTTTAATCGGGTCTCCAACAACATTATCATATAACAAGTCTCTTCTTAGAATACATGATCATCTTGAGTAACATATACAAATGGTCATGACAAAGATAATTAGCAAGTGCTTCTCCATTAGTGCGAGACAAGGTTATCTCAACTCCTTTCTCTTTCCAACCCTACAATCATACATGAATCTATTACATTATCAGTCCAGTTCCCAACCCAGATCTCAGGATTCAACTTAGCTAACAACAACATTAAGTAGAACTAGACTCAAACTTGGAATCGACCTTTCCCAACCTGCCTAACCTTAACCATGACCAACCTGTTACAATCATATTGATCCCATATGTAAATAACCTAATCCAGTCTTGCCTTTTGAGAACCCAAGAGTTCTCTCTTCTTCTTGATTTGGTTGCAACCACTTTCTTCAAAATTGGTGTTATGTTGTGTTGGGCTCACGATTTGGTTAATTTAATGATGATGATTAGATCCTTTTTGGTCAATATTATATGTGTATTTTCCTATTTTGAAGAAGTTTTGAAGGATTTTTGTATCAGATCACCATAGCTTACAACAGGTACGTATGAGTGATGTTTTATGATGGTTTCAAGTGTAATTCAACATGATTTAATGGTTCCAAGAAGCTAATTCGTGATCTGTGTGTCATAGGGAAAAATTTCATGGAATTTTTCCATCCGGTACTCCATCCAACACTCCTTCCGATACTGCATTTGGCACTCCATCCGACACTGCGTCCGACACTCCATCCTGCACTAAAATTGTGGGCAAGTTGGCGGTTATCATATCGACGGCCAGTGATGGGAAAATGAACGACATGGTTTTTTCTGGCGCTTGTGGCCTCCAACTACTGAGCTTCTGACAACTTGGATTGGGTTGTTATATTGGGCGTTTATTGGCTCACTTAGTTTCTAGAAGCCACCGACGGTTAAAATGCATTAATTGCAATTTACTGTTTTTAGAGGAGGTCGACCCTTCCAGTAGTCAACCTCTCATCTTGTAACCTCTATAAATACCACAACATTGGTCAGACAAATAGCTAAGGATAGTTAAGCTCAGAATTGTGAAGCTAGCATTGTTTTTGTTGTTTCAAGACATTTTCATAAACTTGTGTAAACTGTATTTTTAATTTAAATGTTGAAATCATGTTGCTTGAGCTCGTGATTCACTGTTGAGGAGTAGCCACGACCTGCTGGGGGGACCACCAGTGGTCTAGGTGAATATTTAGTTAGTTTTCTTGTGAATTCAAGTAGTGTAATTGTTATTTCTTTTATTTCATGTACATGTGGTTTTATCCTTTTTTACTTACTTTGTAATTGTTGTTTATAGTTTAATTGTTTCAATTTCTTGTTGCAGGTTGCTTATAAAGGATAGTGTTAATATCCCATGTATCTTTAATTAAATAGGAAACAAGATTAAGCTTAAACCACTAACCCCTGTGTATAATTAGATGAGAGTTAGAATTTTTGTATGCTGAAATAGAATAAGTTAAAACATAGTAATTGAGTTAATAGTTTCTTTGGCAAAGTTTTAGTGGATGGATAAATGTTAGTTTTAGTTTTGATTCATAGTTTTCTTATTTAGTTGCTATTTAGTTTGATTATCTAGTTTTCTATTTAGTTTTCTGATTTATTCTCTTGTCATGTGATGAAATAGAAATAGGATTTGAGTTATGTTTTTATGAGTATTTCCCTTTGCAATTTAAATTGTTAAAATAGGATTAGTTTAGTTTAATTCATGCAATTTCCATTCTAGATCTATATTGCAATTTCAATTCTAAGTTTGATCTTGAGTTTAGTTCTTAGTTGTAAATCTCGAATAGTGTGAATTTTCTTATATTAGCATAGGATTACAATTGAATTCAATATAATAGTGTTTTCATATTGTTCATGATGAATGCATGAATTGAAGAATCACATGGAATTTTAGGGTAGTTGATGTTTCTTCTATAATGGCGAAGTTCTCATTAAATTGTTTGATTCATACCTTTCACTTTTCTATAGAAGTTAATATTGAGTTTATCCCTCTTGAGTTATCATTAATTGCTAAATGCCATCATGATATGATAAGACACCAGAGACATAACCATCAACACTATATTTGAAGTTTTCTTGCTTTTGTAGATTAGAGAATAGTTTTCTTGTTATTTTAAATTGAAGAGTAGTTGTTGATTACCTTTTATTGTCATGATGCCTTTAATTCAATAGATTAAGATTTCCTTTTATAGATTAGAAATAATTATGAATCTTAACTTAAGAATAGAGTCACTTTCTTATTAGTTTGATTAGTTACTTGTTGAGTAATTTTGATTAGTTTACTTCCTTTAGAAGTTACCATAGGTTAGTTAGTCGAATGCTTATTAGTTTACTTGCTGCATATGTTTCCATAGGTTAGTTTGAATAGGGTAGTTGCTTGCTTGTTTACTTGTTTTAATAGGATAGTTGCTCGCTTGTTCATTTGCTTACTTGTTGTTGTTCATTGAATTTGAATAGGTTAATTACATTAGTTTGTTATTACTAGTGTTCATTAAATAGATTAAATAGACAGTTTTATTTTTCTTATTGTAATGATTAAGTTAACTTTCTTAAAGTAGGGTTTTCATTTTCTTTCTTAGGACTATCTATCAATCCATTGTTCAAAAGTTACTTAGGGTAAATAGTTTAAGTTTCTTGATAGTATTTGATCATTAATAGCCTTTGCTTGAGTATAATAGCCCTTGGATAGCCCATTTCCTTAATTAGACTATACTACCTCTAGCCTTTCTTCCTTAGCACATATAGAACTACAACTCTAAGTTTACTTACCTCGGGTTAACAATTTAATAGAGGGTTTTTAATGCATATAGAACACTCATCATTTTTGGTGTCGTTGTTGGGGAGTTGTCTCAAGGTAGGAAATAGATCATTTATAAACCTTAGCATTAGTTTGGTGGTAGGGGAACTTTAAGACGAGAGGTAAGAACCTACGCATATTCTATAGCAGGTTCCCCCAAATCCAATGGTAGTTTTTCTTTTTGCTTTTGTTTGCTTTCATGAACAGACTGAGAGACCCAAAAGGTAGATACATTAAATCTAAATTAGACCTTTCAACCAAGGTTCATTTCAACCTTTTGGGGGAAAGGAACATTCCACTCATAAAATCCTCAGATCGATACTAAAAAATAGGAGCTAGCTCAACCAAAGATCTAAAGTTGTCTCCGAAGAGACTAAGACAGAGAGCACTATAGAACAAAAAATTGAAGCATCAATAATAGTGGGATAGGAGGCAAGACCACTTGAGCCTTCTAGAGAACCAAACAATGCAACCCTTGTTTTCTTACCACCATTAGGAGATCCTAACTTTCAAGACATCATAGACCCTGAATAGGTGAATACCTTGTTTGGTAGTTCAGCCAACATAATTGTCTCTCAAATTGACACAGAAAATTTGGCACCGATAATCTCAACCGGCTCGAGTAGAGTCCTAGACATCCAAGTAGTAGGAAGACCCTCCCATCTGATGGATACCTCATTTTCTTCAAGGATAAAACCACCTAGGTACTCTCTTTTTGGAAAACAAACCAGTATGGATGTTCAGGAGGATCAGAATAATGTAAAACACGGGGAGGAAGAAGAAGATGGAAACCAAACCGAAACTACCTTCAGGTTTCCAATTTTGGACACCACACCGAATGTCAATATGAAAAATATTCCCCTCTCAACACTGCCCACATTTTATGGTAAAATCAGTGAAGATCCATATACCTTCCTATTTGATTTTAACATCTTGTGTAGGAGCTACAACTACTTACAATATGCATAGAAACTAAAATTCTTTCCTGCCACCCTCAAGGATTCTGCACTAAGATGGCTCATGGGGTTGGGAGAATCCAGTATTAGGTCTTGGGAAGCCATGAAAGATATATTTCTTAAAAATTACTAAGACTACTGCAAGACGAACAAGTCTCGTAATGATATTTTCAAAATCCAACAGTTAGAAGACAAGAATATCGAGAATTATATGTAACATTTTGCTTATATTTCCCATAAATCAAAATACCATGAACTTTTAGATGATGCAGTTAGGGCTCTGATCCTTAAGGGAATTTTAGAGGAACAACTAGAGATACTTACCATGATGGCATCAGGGGACATATCCCATAAACCATTTGATGAAATATGTGAAATGTGTAAGAATTCCTCAAGGAGTAGAGATAAAACATGAAAGAATGTTCAGGACCCTTATAATAGAAACTTAAAACCAGTTAGTTCAGGTGGTATCACAAGAGCATAGATAGGGAACCTTTTAGAAAACTTCAAGACAAATATCTTAACCACAATAGGTTCCCAGTTGGACACCCTAAAAATTAAAAAGAAATAGGAGGAGGAAAATGCAACAATGAGCATATATTTCCCAAGATCCGGGAGGAAACATTCCTCAAGGGAATGCCCATCAGATAACATTGCAGTTTTTGGCTTCTGCACGAAGGACCACTCAACTAAAAAATGTCCATCATTGTTGAAGGAAAATCTCCCTGCAGATAGGTAGATCTCCTCTTGAGAGATAGACTCTTAACTCTTAAGACAGAAGACGCTTATCATGGACACTGACTTCCTTTCAAATCTATATAAACTAATGTATGAGGAGGAAGGATAAAAGAAGTACCTTTTATCGGTGTTTCTCCCTGCACGCTCCGAGTTGAGCTTCGATCTTTCGCTCCTCGATAAGCCCTGTAGACAAACAATAGTACAACCACTTCCTACTCTACTGATATTAGCCCAAAATAGGCCTATCTATTAGAGACAAGTTCATGTGAGATTAAGCACAAACTAGAAAGAAACAGGCCAAGTGTGTTATATTGATGAGAATAATAACGAAAGAAACTTACAACCGTAGATGCAAATGCAGCAGCTTCGTCAAATCCTCTTTGTCTAACCCTTGCTCAAAAGATCCACGATCAGAATGGCAGCAACTTCACTAATTACTCTCCTCCACTTCACTGTGTGTTTCCTATGAGATCATAGGTTTCATGCTTCTAATTCTTCCTCCAAATATCACTTATGAGATCATAAGTTTGGTATCATTCTTCATCCAGCTCCCCCTTTCACCATGAGAAAGCCTGCTTATATAGCCTTGGAGAGGCTCAACCACTTGAGATATCTTTGGGGTGAGTTGAGGATTTTCCTCCTTGAGTTAGGGATCTTCCCTAAGATCATGGTTGGACTAGGGATTCGAATCCAATTGCCTTCCAAGATTGAATAGATCCTCCCCTCATTCATCTCAATAAAACAACTGTTGCCCAGAATAGGTAGTGCTCCCTTAAAAAGGCCATCAGAGCGTTATAACGCTCCCTAGCAAGGTTAGGGGGGCACCATCACTCCCAAAAGAAGTAGCGCTCCTCCAAAAGGGCAGAGGTAGTGTTATAATGCTCCCATATAGTGTATAGGGGAGCGCCAGCACTCCTGAGAGAGGTATAGGGGAGTGGTCTCCTCCAAAAACTCAGTTTTTTGGGTTCTTTCAGATGGAAAGAGGTATATAATCCCAGTTAACCATTCCTCCTCTTCCAAATCAAGTGTTTGATGTGTGTCAAGTGTCCTTCTCATGTAATTATAGGCATGACATAGGCATCATGGAAGCATGTTTTCCTTGACACTTGCGACACTTGTAATGACGACACTTGCGACACTATCGAAGTGAGTAATTTCGATGTGTAACAGATTGCCCCCCAAAGTATGAAGTTAGAAGACAAGAAATGATAAATGAAATGATTTGTAGACTTTCAAGCAAGGGTATAGACGCACAGAACCTGACAAAATCTATAGACAAACATCCAACAAATATTATGACATGTTTCAAACCCAAGGAAGGCATACCTATGCTTGGGTGATCAAGACTTGCAAGATATGGCCGCCATAAAATACACTGCGGATCCATAATTGTATTAATAAAAGGTATAGCCACCGAGGATACAGTGTGGATATATACTCTTATGGCCTGAACCGATCGTAGCCACGAAGAATACATAGTGGATCTATGATATGATAAGACATAGCCACGACCAATACAAAGTGGATCTATGTAACAGTATATGTGTCATTGTTCAAGAGAAACTCCATCGCAACCTGGGCAAAGTACATATCAGAGTGATCACTCAACCCAGGGTCTTCTTACCAATCCCGATGTAGTACAGATCTAACCATGTGAATAGATGTCCTGATGTCGAACATGGCAGAAACTACTTGATTACCGGTCAATGATGCAAATCGTTAACAAGCGCGAGGGAGATCACCATTAATGTCAATGATTCACAAGGTACTCTAGTACATTCCAATGAATGTGAATGGATGAGCTGAAGTTGAACATCCGTGGAATCATCCGATCAGATCTCTATGATGTAAACATATTGTCGAGCATGAGGAGGCCTGCCATTGAGGCATGCAAGTCCCAAAGTACTAATTTATTTCTAAGTCTAGTTCCTGGATAATGTGTTGAAGTTGAAAGGAATAGACTCGTCGAAGGAGGGCCTTGATGTATCCCCCATCAACGACATGAAACAGACACAGAGATGTAATTTGGTAGATCAAATGAACATGGACTGACATGGGTATTGAGACAATATATTTGTGATGGTTGACTCTCGAGGTGGATACTTCCCTTGAACACTGAGGCACAACAGTAGAAACATGACATGGACCAAAACTTGATGATGCAGTGGATGCTATGACTTATGTCAGGTGACCCAGAGGAGTGAAAGAAAATCAAAGGATTGGCTCAGTGAAAAGGTTCAGCGGATTATAATGTGTGCAAAAAACAAAGTGCCGTGTTCAAGGGAGACTCTAAGAGTTACTTGGTAATGTTCTCAAAAAACTGCTTGGCTTGCTTCTTTCAATTTTTTCCCCCATCCAGATAAACGAGTACCTCTTTTTAATTTAATGAGCTCGAGGAGGATAACACATGCTCGATAAAACTCACCTTTGGTAAGTTCCTCTTCCTTTGTTTAACGAACTGGAAGAAGTAAGGGTTCGGTCCCATATGGGCCTGTCGATGTTTGTTTTAATGAGTCCAAAGACAGAGAACTCAAAGGTTTTTCATGATTATAGAGTCTGGAAAAACACTTAAAGAGAATTCTCTCAGTTCCTTTTTCATAAAGTAGTCTGACGAGACCGAAAAAGAGATAAACTATCGCTCAACAAACGTTTTCTTCAAATACTTTAACGAGCGTGAAGAGAACAAGGTTGCTCGGCAATCTTTTCATCTTTAGAGAGTCTGAAAAGAACTTAAAGGTGACTCTAGTGTTGTCCTTTTTCGTAATGTTAGTCTCGCAAGGCCAAAAAAGAGATAAATTACCACTCGAAAGACGCCCTTTCAAACCATTTAACGAGTGGGAAAGAAAGCAAGATCACTCGACAATCTTTTCATGTTTAGAGAGTCTGAAAAGAGCTTCAAGTAGACTACGGGGGGTTCCTTTTTTGTATATCCATACAGGTCCAAAAAAGAGATAAAAGTCTACCTGGATGCATTCTCATGTATTTTCAAGCACGAGAAAGAACAAAGACTAAGCTCGGTATGCCCCTAGCATGAAAGCTAGTGGCTTAACTCCAGAATGATCAACAAAGGCTGGAGACATGCCCTCAAAGATTCAATTCATTCACCGACTTTGAGGTTGTCACCAATTGCTCTAGTAGATGAGAAAAAGGAGAAAGGTGGATGAAAAGAATGTTCAAGAGAGGTGACTGTTTCAATTTTTAACGAGCTTGACACAGGAAAAGAACTATGCTTAGAGCCTCTGTTTCATTTTTTAATGAGCTTGCCACAGAGAAGAGAAACTATGCTCGTGGTTTCTTCCTAATCATGGCTTCCGAGAGGATAATGCTCTAGAAGGATACCATGTCAAGGGACAAAAATTGGTCATGGCCTCTAGGAGATCTTCGTTGGATGGAAGATAATCACTCGGGAAGGACCACATGTTGAGGGTCGCGATAGGAGTAAGGAGACCAGGCTCCAATAATCCTATAGAAGAAATCACCATGTCCACTACCAGATCCAAATCATCGGAAGTTGAAATCATGGGAGATGATGAAAAACCAACATCAGGAGGGGAGATAGATGGTATATTTTCTCGAATTTCTTCATGAGGGGGAAGAAAAGAAGATCGGTGACGGTTATTATCCCAAGGTAACTTGTCAATGTGAAGCATCTCTGGAATAGATTCATCCAAAGGAAAAGTTGGGGAAATGTAGTCGATCATAGATGACAAGGAACTCAACCATGATTGCATCGAGGAAACGTCAGGCGCCAATAGATGTTGGTCATCTAACGAGGGAGAAGCGGATTGGATAGAAATGTATGATGTTTTGGCTGGACTAAGTGGCATGGTGTCACCTAGTGCATCGAATTCCAACAAACAAGGGTCAGATGATTCCAAATATTGATAAGCCGCAGTAAAAATCATATCGACGGTGGCAATATGATGCATAGTCGGTGGAAGTGGTGTAGGGAAGGTACCCATGAGGCTAGAATATTTCAGTAAACCAACACCAACACTTTCATACATGATCTTATGGTCTTCTAAGAAAGGAATATTGTTGGTAGCAGGGGCACGAGCATCGGTCGTGCAGAAGTCTAACTGATCAACAGTGACAATTTTGCCCTGATGAGGAAATTGGACACATCGGAAAACTGACGAGGCAACGACAGTCATAGCATAAAACCAACTTCTTCCAAGTAACAAGTTGTAATCGAGGGGAGCATCGACCACCTTGACATCAACAGTAATATTTTTTCCACCCAATTGGATGGGAAAGGACTGTAAAATCCCATGGGGATGAAAACCTCGCCCATCAAAGGTGCGTAACATCGTTGAGGATTTGTTGAGTGCTGGTGATTTTAAACCTTTCCAACACGCCAAAGACATGACACAAGTCAAGGCTCCCTCATTCAGAATAGTTCGATGGATTTGTTGATTGTGAACAACAACATCAACTTGGAAAGCAAGTTGGTGGGAGAGTCGAGATGCATAATTGTCCAGGTTAAACATGATTTGATTGGACGACTCAGGATCAACAGTGCCAAGAGTGGCCAAGAGCGTTCTACGTTGACTGGGGCAGTGCTATAGAACTTCTAATGCAGACATAGCACACAGTGCTTGAGCCAAATCTTCAACAATGTTGTAGTTCTGGGTGGCACGTGAACTAGGATTAAAGGTAGCTTTATGGATAGTGCTCTTAGGAGGGCATAAGATAGAGTTGAACGTGGGTTTCTCAATATGAAGTGGTCCAGACAGAGGATTAACAGATGGAATATTGACGGAGGATGATGATGGGTCCAGTAAAGTACCGACACCGTTAGTGTCTTTTCCTTTGTCAGGGTTACCCGGTGTGATATATGTCTTAAAGTGAGTGGTCAAATTGATCC
The DNA here is from genome assembly GCA_009831015.1 of Picea engelmannii. Taxonomy (NCBI): domain Eukaryota; kingdom Viridiplantae; phylum Streptophyta; class Pinopsida; order Pinales; family Pinaceae; genus Picea; species Picea engelmannii. Next base: position 22,406 of record ML851249.1, read on the forward strand.
CATTAAACATATAAATATGTGCACTCGACGAGGCCTCATCATTAGGATCGCTAGAACTGTCCCCAGGAGAGGGGGTTTGAGCAACCATGGATTGTTGTTGTGGAAAAGGTTGAGTAAACACAACGGGATGTGACTTCCCTTGGAAAAGTTTGGCCACTTCATTGTGAAGTGGACAATCTCGAGTGTAGTGATCGTCACCACAAATGATACACAGGAATTTCAGTTTCCGTTGTGGTTGCTTTTCGGTAGCAGGTGTTTGATTTTTGGGTTGTTCATTATTATTTTTTGATTTATTCTTTGTCTTCTTCTTACCTCTGGATTGTTGTGAAGGGGCATATTGAACTGCATTCACTTCAGAGATATGAGTTTGGGGGGAGGTAGAGGAGGGTGTAGTTGATTTGGAAAAAGACTGAGTTTTGACGGAATCGATAACACCATCCGCATGAGATGAGGATGATGGCTTAGAAGGATCGGTATTAGCTCAAGCAACATTCGGAAGCAAATCATACAAAGTACCAGATTGGGAATAAACCAAATCTAAATACTGAGCTCGAGCGATGGCTTGTTCCTCTGTGACCGCACCACCCATAGCTACATCGCGTGCGATCGGGGGTAACAGTGATTTAGTAAACCATTCTGCCAATAGTATGTCAGGAATGACTGCCTTGATCATCCTTCATCGTCGCCTCCACTCATGAATATGGTCAGAGATATGCACAGAGTTAGTTTGACGAAGGGAGGTCAAGAGTTCAGTACCCGTCTCATAGCGAATAGGCAGTTGAAAGTGCGTGAGGAAAGACATGGCAAGGGAATTGAAATCGTGAAAAGAAGCACGTGGTAGTTCAATATACCACTTTGTTGCTAAACCGGTAAGTGTTCACTGGAAAAGACGCAAATGTACAGAATCATCCATGAGGGAGTTTGATGAACACCACAAATGGAAAGTCATCACATGGCTGTTCGGATATTCGGCAGGGTTTCTGTCAAATTTCGGAATATCAGAAGGAAGTTTAGCTGGAATGACTGGCCAAACCGGTGAATGAGAAATAGGATCATTAGTTAACCGAGAGAAGTCTGGGAGATCCAGAGTCGCAAGGAAAGGTAGATTTCGGTTAATTTGCGAATGATACCGGTGCGGTACAGGAACACCAGTAGGACCATAGACTGGGTTAGGTGGATAGTTGTAACCAGTAGGTCCTCCTACATATGGTTGTTGTTGGCCAGGATAAGAAGGATTCGATGGTGCATGAGAAACATTGTCATAACCTGGTGGGTTCTAAACATTATAGGCTGGGTGATTTATTTTCCCATGGGGAGGATAAACATGTTTCCCTTGAGAATGGTAAGGAGTAGATCCTGGAGGCGGATACACATGAGGCCCATGAGGAGGATAAGACTGTGGTCTCGAAGAACTCCAGGTGGTGTTTTGGATGCCGCCCGAATAAGATTGCCCGTAAGATGTTCCAGAAGGAATAGGATTGGATACTCCTCCTAGTGGGTTATTATACGAGTGCCCCCCAATGTGGGGTTGGGTAAAAATGCCTCCTAAAGATACTCCCCAGGATTGTGAAGGGTTTCCAGCAAACGAGGGTTCCCCCCCTGCCAGTGGTGGATTTAGGACCGGGGTGTGACTGGAAAATAGAGGTTTCCCTCCAGGAGGAGTATGAAAAGTGGGCTGGCCCCCGGGAGGGGTAGGCCCACCATGGAAAGGTAGTCCTCCAGGAGGGAAAGGTGCATTGGATGGTGGTTTCCCTCCAGTTGGTTGTGTTTGGCCAACAGGGGTCTGTGTTCTCGGGTGAGAATATGTCCCAGCCAGATCATGTGGAACATGTGGAGCTATAGAGTAAACGCTTGTAGAAACGAGGGTAGAGATTGAAGTTCTTTGGAGATGAGTAGAGGTGATGAGTCTAACATTAGGATGGACTTGTGCCGGTGTGAGAGTAGGGTTAATAACCTGATCGACTGGGTGATTCATGGTTTGACCGGATGGTCCTGTTTCACTAGGAGGGTCATGAGGATGAAAGGGTTCTCGAATAGATTCAAAATGTTCATAGAGATCCCGTCTCGATGAAGTCCTCCATACAGAACAAGTAGGTGTGGGATTGGTATCTATTGCAGTGCTAGGACAAACAGGAGTCCTATACTCATCACCAAAGATTGGTTTTGTGGATCCCATATATGTTTCAGTAAAAATCCTCTCCAGTAATCGTGGGACCTCTTTGTCTATGACGTTCCCAAGGGATTCTAAATGAACTAAAAGTGGTTCGAGAGGGGTTACCGACACAGATTTAGTGGGATTTGCAACCGTAACCAAAGTGTCTTCTGGGTTATCTAACGAAGGAGCAATAACACTTCCAGCATCAGATTGATTTTCTACCTCTCTATGGTAGTTGTCTTCTGGAGGGTTAGGAGGTAAGGGTTGATAGCCTTCCGGAGGCAACCCTTGCATCCTACGTGATCAGTGAAGACCTTTATCATCTACGGTCTCAATTTTGGAGAATAATAGAACACAATGAAAATCTAGGGCCAACTAATGAAAAGAAACAGCATACGCTAATAAAATCTAGGAATCAACCAAGCAAACAAAAACTTCTCTCGATGATCATACTAGTTGGTGATGAAATCCAACATCACGTGATCAAGTCGAGAAGCGCCTAGGATATGGTGGAACAGTTACAATGGTGACCTGCTTAACAGAATTTCACCTTGGTGCAAGCTTCCACGCAGTAATTGTGGATTTACCCTCCAAGGAGCCCGAGTGAGTTTGACCAATGTCTGTTCCAGGTACAGTGAGACTTCCCTTCACCGTCACCTTGTGTAATTACCTAAAGATTATGGCAACTAAAGACACCAATTCGTAGTGAGTCCCTGGGCGGGTACAAGTCGACAGTTCGATCTAAAATGTATGGGGAGGATAACAAGTCCGAAATCAACCCGAGAGGCTCCCACACATAATCGTGGGTATACCTCCAAGCGACCCCCAATATACGATCCAACCACTACAAACAGTTAAACCAAAGAGGGATAATCTCCATAATTCTCCCGAATGCGACCTCGTGTGTAACCCCTGTGTAAGAGGGGGATCTCAGAAAACCAAAAAAACAATTGGATTTAACTCTCCCTAGCTCAGGATGCTAATGTTTGTTTTGAAAACTTTGGAGAGTTGTACTCACAGCCTAATCCAAAGTGCTAACCCTAGTCTACTGTTGGTGGAAGATCCTAAAAATGAAAATGTTCTAGATAATTTTTAATTAGCGTTTGTTTTATAGCTGTTCTTTACTTAAAGGGCGCACGAAAGTGAAACTGATGGAATGATGACTCAATTACCAAAAGGATGCATAGAATATGATAAGAAATCGTTTCTTTTCAATGAACGCCTATTTAATGGAAAGAGAAAGAATCGTTTTCACTTTCAAACACTAATATGAAATGTCCTCAATCAATTTTGTTCTCAATCGAATACAATGCAATGCTAAAACATTTTCAAAAATGCCTTCTAATATGAAAACCAATCACTAATATGTGTCTTTGTCATTTGTATGGGAATGATGACTAATTCAATGCAAAAAACTCCTCCTACCAAGTATCCTTTCAGATCAAGGAGATTTAGACAAGTATGATCAGATTTCGTACACACGACACACACACCCTCTTGTTGTGATTGAAATAAGAAGCAAATAGAAAACAAAAGATAACAAAGAAAAATAAAACAATTCACACAAAAATGAGGTGTTTGAAGAACAATGACCTCAAAGAACCAAATAAGATGATTCACAGATTGCTGGTGCCCTTCACCAGAGTTCCTGCTCAGTCGAAAAGGAGAGAAGAAAGCAGTGGATCGATTTCAAGCTCTTCAACAGCAAAAAACTCAAAATGAAGAAGAAGGCTTCAAAATATTAACAAAAAAGTGATTATTACTCATAAGGAAGGATGTCAAAGTTCAAAAGGAAGAAGCATTGAATCACAAAGAATCTCAGCAAGTGAAAAAACAGGGTTTGGACTTAAAAAAAATGCAATTTTTGAAAAGATTTTGCAAAAAGGGGCTGGCGCTCTAGTGTAAGGGACACCAGGGAATTATAAATCTCTATCCAACACCTTTAGGGAGTGTTTGAACTCTACTAACATGGGCATAGGGGCGCCAGGCTTAAAAAGCTCATAAAAATGTCCAAAAACCCAAAATTTCAGTCAAATCTTGACAGTCAAGCTGGATGTGATGGGGTAAAGAGTCAATCAGCATATGAAATCAAACATATGGGGTGAACAAGGTCTGAAAACAACAAATGGTAAGACAAGGTCTATGAGGAAAAATCAAAACCAAAAGTTCTGATTCGATCCCCGATATGGTCGCCAATTTTTGTTGAAGGAAAATCTCCCTACGGACAGGTAGAACTCCTCTTGAGAGCTAGACTCTTAACTCTTAAGACAGAAGACGCTTATCATGGACACTGACTTAATTTCAAATCTATATAAACTAATGTATGATGAGAAAGGATAAAATAAGTACCTTTTACCGGTGTTTGTCCCTGCATGCTCCAAGTTGAGCTCCGATCTTTTGCTCCTCGATAAGCCCTGTAGACAAACAATAGTACAACCACTTCCTACTCTACTGATATTAGCTCGAAATAGACCTATCTATTAGAGACAAGTTCATGTGATATTAAGCACAAACTAGAAAGAAACAGGCCAACCATGTCATATTGATGAGAACAATAATGAAAGAAACTTACAATCGTAGATGTGAATGCAGCAGCTTCGTCAAATCCTCTTTGTCTAACCCTTGCTCAAAAGATCCACGATCAGAATGGCAACAACTTCACTGATTACTCTCCTCCACTTCACCATGTGTTTCCTATGAGATCATAGGTTTCATGCTTCTAATTCTTCCTCCAAATATCACTTATGAGATCATAAGTTTGGTATCATTCTTCATCCAGCTCCCCCTTTCACCATGAGAAAGCCTGCTTATATAGCCTTGGAGAGGCTCAACCACTTGAGATATCTTTGGGGTGAGTTGAGGATTTTCCTGCTTGAGTTAGGTATCTTCCCTAAGATCATGGCCGGACTAGGGATTCGAATCCAACTGCCTTCCAAGATTGAATAGATCCTCCCCTCATTCATCTCAACGAAACAAATGTTGCCTAGAATAGGTAGCGCTCCCTTAAAAAGGCCATCAGAGCGCTATAGCGCTCCCTAGCAAGGTTAGGTGGGTGACAACACTCCCAAAAGCAATAGCGCTCCTCCAAAAGGGTAGAGGTAGTGTTATAACGCTCCCATATAGTGTATAGAGGAGCGCCATCACTCCTGAGAGAGGTATAGGGGAGCACTCTCCTCCAAAAACTTAGTTTTTTGGGTTCTTTCAGATGGAAAGAGGTATATAAGCCCAGTTAACCATTCCTCCTCTTCCAAATCAAGTGTTTGATGTGTGTCAAGTGTCCTTCTCATGTCATTATAGGCATGACATATGCATCATGGCAGCATGCTTTCCTTGACACTTGCGACACTTGTGAGCAAAATGTGACACTTGTAATGATGACACTTGCGACACTATCGAAGTGAGTAATTTCTATGTGTAACAATCATTGCTCGGTTTTTTATCCATATATAAGAGTGGGGATATTGGTGAGTCCTCTTATGCACCTAGGAGTCCATGGCAGCCTAGGAACTAGCCCACATACCCAAATCTACAACCTCAAGTTCCACCCTATCATCAACAACCACAATAGTGGAACTCACCAAGTTGGAAAAACTAGTATACACAGTACCAACATCCTTGGCTTCAAGGATGGAGAGGATGGCATAACCAAGGGAACCCTCAAGCTCCACCTGTCCCTATGCCCAACCATCCTTATCCTCAGTTTCCACCGAACATTCTACAACTTTTGCCAGGTTTTTTTCCACCACCTTTACCTCCTATTACACAACAATATTAGAATGCAAGCTCCCCAAGACCAACATTATTACTAGAACAACCAGTGCCCAATCCTAATAATAGGCACACTCAACCTCTTCACAATGTTGAGATGCAGTGCTTCCCGACATATGTTATTACTCTTGTTCCATTACAAGAGATTCAACTAAGGTCAGGAAAAGTTATGGATAGGAAGAGACCTTCAGTAGTCTTCCAGGAAGAAGAATAAGAGGAAACCCCCAAACAACCCATGGATGACACTAGGTGGGAAGATATTATTATTCCTAAGGACCAAGAATCCAAGCTTCCCCAAAATTAACCTTCCCAAATTAAGAAGGCCCCTCCTTATCCAGAAAGATTAGTAATCGAGAAACCTACCACCCGACCGAAATTTGACATCTTGAATGAATTGAAGAATATGTGTGTCAGTATTCTCATGCTACAAGCCATTAAGGATATTCCAATCTACAATAAAGTAATCAAAGAATTGTGTATTAAGAAGACAGGTAGGAAGTAGAAGGATCCTCCAACAATACATTTTATAGGAGAAATTTCTGAGTACATATCGGAGTAGCGTAAGGTAGAAAAATATGGGAACCCAGGAAACCCTGTAGTGACCATAACCATTAATGAGGTCTCCATTGGAAACACTCTCATAGACCTAGGGAAAACCATCAATGTTATGACCGCTATTACCTTGGAGAAATTACAATTAAAACCTCTGCTTAGGCCTACCCCAACCATTTTTAAATTAGCAGATAAGACGAGGGTTATACCTAAAGGAATTTTGGATGATATCATAGTTACTTTTGCCTAATGGGAGTACCCACTAGACTTTCTTGTCATCCATTGAAAATACCATACCAAAGGCCATCCCGTTATTTTTGGAAGACCTTGGTTAGCCACAACCAATGCATTTATTGGTTGTAGAGAGGGAGAAATGACAATCTCGAATGGAATTTCTATCCAAAATCTCACCATATAAACTCCAACCCAACCTATCATGGATAATATATGGTTGCTTGAATGTCCATATGAGAATGAGGACTGGGAAGAACCTGTATTTTCAAGTGACCATGCCTGGGCACTTTAGGAGCACAGAAGGAAAAATGTGCTAAACCAGTTTATTTCTGCTATCACGTGTGTTGATTTTCCACAATCTTTTCCCCAATTTGAGTGCATGTTTGGGGAATAATTTTCGGAACAATTGGACCCATCCATTTTGTCTTCGACATATTTTATCTTCGATATAGATGAGTCTGCGACATCTTATACCATGCCCTACGAGATTATTCGAGAAAAATTTCTACATATAAACACTGGGATAGATGCAGAACAACACAAGTAGTTAGTCAGCGTCCTTAAAGAGAAATCATGGGAATTCGCCTTGGAATACACTAACATGAAAGGTATACACCCTGACACATGTATCCATCACATATATACCTAGGGGGAAGTAACACCTGTTAGGCAACCCCAGAGAAGGATGAACCCAACACTTAAAGATATAGTAAAAGAGGAGATACAAAAGTTGTTAAATGTCAGATTTATTTATCCCATGTCTGACAGTAAGTGGGTATCCCCACTTGTATTGGTCCAAACAAAGTGACCAGGAAATGGAGAATTTGTGTTGATTTCCGAGAACTCAACAAAGCCACTTTGAAGGATTACTTTCCTCTTCCTTTCATCGACCAAGTTTTGGATACCCTGTCTGGAAAGAAATATTTATCCTTTTTAGATGGATATAGTGGGTATATTCAAATTATCATAGCACCCAAGCATCAGGAAAAGACTACCTTTACTTTTCCTTATGGAACCTATGCCTATAGGGTCTTTCCATTTGGATTGTGTAATGCTCCTGCCACATCTCAATGAGAAGTACTAGGAATATTTACTGATCTTATTCATGATTGTGTGGAGGTATACATGGATGAATTCACAGTTTATGGAAACACTTACCAGGAAGACTTAGATAACTTAGAAAAAGTCCTTATCATATCCCAAGAAATGAACCTGTCTTTAATTCATGAAAAATGAAAAATGTTGTTGACTAAAGGAGTGGTTCTGGGACATCATGTTTCATTTGAAGGGATTAAAGTCGATCATGCAAATATTGAGGTCATTGCCAGACTTCCACCCCTCAAGACTTAGAAGCGAAGATTTCTTGGACATGTCGGGTACTACCGATGGTTTATTGAAAATTTCACAAAGATTGTTGCACCCATGTTTGGATTGTTAATAAAGGATGTTGATTTTTTTTGGACTGAGCAATGTCAAACTTCCTTTGAAACCCTAAATGTAAGTTGTCTGTGGCACCAATTCTTAGGAGGCCCAATTGGGCTCTCCCATTCCACATATCCATTGATGCCTCTGACACCACAATAGGAGGGGTATTAGGGAAGAAAGAGGACCAACATTCCTATGACATTTATTTTGTGAGTGAGAACTTGTCCCCTTCCGAGTTAAACTACACAGTTACTGAGAAGGAATTCTTGGCAGTAGTTCATGCTATCAATAAGTTTCATGATTACATTACAGGTTACGCAGTATTTGTACATACATATCATTCTGCCATTAGATTTCTCATGAATAAAACCATAACTAATGGCCGAGTAACTAGGTGGCTCCTGCTATTGCAAGAGTTTAACATCATCGTTCTTTACCGAACTGGAAAGGAGAATATGGTAGTTGATTTTATTTCAGGAATAAAAAATGAGGATGATGATATTCCCGTAGATGATAGTTTCCCAAACAAGCACCTTTTCTCCCTTTCTGTAAATACTATTAAATTTTTAATTAAAATGAAGTACCAAGGCAAGTGTTTCTCTTCCCTAGGTGCCTAAGGGGAGAAATTGCCGAATGTGGGTCTTAGTCAAATTAATTTGTGAGATACAAATTAAAAGATAACTTTATGATTAAAGTGAGGGTGAGTGAAGAGACACCAAAT
>ML851249.1:40066-56996 GCA_009831015.1 Picea engelmannii
TGTCACTCTGATTCGTGACTTTCATGTGCCTGAAGTGTTGAATCTGCCTGACACCTGTCATTCCCTGGTTGTGGCATGTGTCACTTTGCTGACGTGGTCTGCTTTCGTGAGTTGAATCAACGGTTCAGATGAAATCTTGGCTCAACGGCTGCGATTACATCGCGAAATCGCATATCGCGATTTCGGGGTTTTCGATGTCAATTGAACTGGACATTTCAAAGTCCTGATCCCCGATTCTCCGATGGCTTATCCCCCTCGCAGCTTCTGCAGATCTGATGGTTGTCGGGTGTCTTCATCCAATCTGACGGCTCAGATCTTTCTTGGTGGCCCACACACTATCTTTCGTATCGGGAAATCGCATTTCACGATTTCGGGATTTCTGATGCACTTGTTCACGGGAGTCGCGAAACCCCGATTCCCGATTCTCCGATACGGGCTGTGATCAACGGTCCGAAACATTTCTTATCCAACGGTCACTGGATCTATGTCTTCCTTCCTGAGTTCTTACGTCCGAATCCCCAAGGGGTTTTATCCTTCATATCCTGCCATCTCCGCTATTGCCATTAATGACAACAACCATCAACACACATTCGTTGCTTGTTCAATATTTTCCAACACATTGTTTGGTTCTGTAGAAGGCTCAAGTGGTCTTGCCTCTTGTCCCACTATTATTGATGCTTCAATTTTCTGTTCTATAGTGCTCTCTGTCTTAGTCTCTTCGGAGACAACTTTAGATCTTTGGTTGAGCTAGCTCCTGTTTTTCAGTATCGATCTGAGGATTTTATTAGTGGAATGTTCCTTTCCCCCAAAAGGTCGAAATGAACCTTGGTTGAAAGGTCTGATTTAGATTTAATGTATCTACCTTTTGGGTCTCTTGGTCTGTTCATGAAAGCAAACAAAAGCAAAAAGAAAAACTACCATTGGATTTGGGGGAACTTGCTATAGAATATGCATAGGTTCTTACCTCTCATCTTAAAGTTCCCCCGCCACCAAACTAATGCAAAGGTTTATAAATGATCTATTTCCTACCTTGAGACAACTCCCCAACAACGACACCAAAAATGATGAGTGTTCTATATGCATTAAAAACCCTCTATTAAATTGTTAACCCGAGGTAAGTAAACTTAGAGTTGTAGTGCTATATGTGCTAAGGTAGAAAGGCTAGAGGTAGTATAGTCTAATTAAGGAAATGGGCTATCTAAGGGCTATTATACTCAAGCAAAGGCTATTAATGATCAAATACTATCAAGAAACTTAAACTATTTACCCTAAGTAACTTTTGAACAATGGATCGATAGATAGCCCTAAGAAAGAAAATGAAAACCCTACTTTAAGAAAGTTAACTTAATCATTACAATAAGCAAAATAAATCTGTCTATTTAATCTATTTAATGAACACTAGTAATAACAAACTAATGTAATTAACCTATTCAAATTCAATGAACAACAACAAGTAAGAAAATGAACAAGCGAGCAACTATCCTATTAAAAAAAGTAAACAAGCAAGCAACTACCCTATTCAAACTAACCTATGGAAACATATGCAGCAAGTAAACTAATAAGCATTCGACTAACTAACCTATGGTAACTTCTAAAGGAAGTAAACTAATCAAAATTACTCAACAAGTAACTAATCAAACTAATAAGAAAGTGACTCTATTCTTAAGTTAAGATTCATAATTATTTCTAATCTATAAAAGGAAATCTTAATCTATTGAATTAAAGGCATCATGACAATAAAAGGTAATCAACAACTACTCTTCAATTTAAAATAACAAGAAAACTATTCTCTAATCTACAAAAGCAAGAAAACTTCAAATATAGTGTTGATGGTTATGTCTCTGGTGTCTTATCATATCATGATGGCATTTAGCAATTAATGATAACTCAAGAGGGATAAACTCAATATTAACTTCTATAGAAAAGTGAAAGGTATGAATCAAACAATTTAATGAGAACTTCGCCATTATAGAAGAAACATCAACTACCCTAAAATTCCATGTGATTCTTCAATTCATGCATTCATCATGAACAATATGAAAACACTATTATATTGAATTCAATTGTAATCCTATGCTAATATAAGAAAATTCACACTATTCGAGATTTACAACTAAGAACTAAACTCAAGATCAAACTTAGAATTGAAATTGCAATATAGATCTAGAATGGAAATTGCATGAATTAAACTAAACTAATCCTATTTTAACAATTTAAATTGCAAAGGGAAATACTCATAAAAACATAACTCAAATCCTATTTCTATTTCATCACATGACAAGAGAATAAATCAGAAAACTAAATAGAAAACTAGATAATCAAACTAAATAGCAACTAAATAAGAAAACTATGAATCAAAACTAAAACTAACATTTATCCATCCACTAAAACTTTGCCAAAGAAACTATTAACTCAATTACTATGTTTTAACTTATTCTATTTCAGCATACAAAAATTCTAACTCTCATCTAATTATACACAGGGGTTAGTGGTTTAAGCTTAATCTTGTTTCCTATTTAATTAAAGATACATGGGATATTAACACTATCCTTTATAAGCAACCTGCAACAAGAAATTGAAACAATTAAACTATAAACAACAATTACAAAGTAAGTAAAAAAGGATAAAACCACATGTACATGAAATAAAAGAAATAACAATTACACTACTTGAATTCACAAGAAAACTAACTAAATATTCACCTAGACCACTGGTGGTCCCCCCAGCAGGTCGTGGCTACTCCTCAACAGTGAATCACGAGCTCAAGCAACATGATTTCAACATTTAAATTAAAAATACAGTTTACACAAGTTTATGAAAATGTCTTGAAACAACAAAAACAATGCTAGCTTCACAATTCTGAGCTTAACTATCCTTAGCTATTTGTCTGACCAATGTTGTGGTATTTATAGAGGTTACAAGATGAGAGGTTGACTACTGGAAGGGTCGACCTCCTCTAAAAACAGTAAATTGCAATTAATGCATTTTAACCGTCGGTGGCTTCTAGAAACTAAGTGAGCCAATAAACGCCCAATATAACAACCCAATCCAAGTTGTCAGAAGCTCAGTAGTTGGAGGCCACAAGCGCCAGAAAAAACCATGTCGTTCATTTTCCCATCACTGGCCGTCGATATGATAACCGCCAACTTGCCCACAATTTTAGTGCAGGATGGAGTGTCGGACGCAGTGTCGGATGGAGTGCCAAATGCAGTATCGGAAGGAGTGTTGGATGGAGTACCGGATGGAAAAATTCCATGAAATTTTTCCCTATGACACACAGATCACGAATTAGCTTCTTGGAACCATTAAATCATGTTGAATTACACTTGAAACCATCATAAAACATCACTCATACGTACCTGTTGTAAGCTATGGTGATCTGATACAAAAATCCTTCAAAACTTCTTCAAAATAGGAAAATACACATATAATATTGACCAAAAAGGATCTAATCATCATCATTAAATTAACCAAATCGTGAGCCCAACACAACATAACACCAATTTTGAAGAAAGTGGTTGCAACCAAATCAAGAAGAAGAGAGAACTCTTGGGTTCTCAAAAGGCAAGACTGGATTAGGTTATTTACATATGGGATCAATATGATTGTAACAGGTTGGTCATGGTTAAGGTTAGGCAGGTTGGGAAAGGTCGATTCCAAGTTTGAGTCTAGTTCTACTTAATGTTGTTGTTAGCTAAGTTGAATCCTGAGATCTGGGTTGGGAACTGGACTGATAATGTAATAGATTCATGTATGATTGTAGGGTTGGAAAGAGAAAGGAGTTGAGATAACCTTGTCTCGCACTAATGGAGAAGCACTTGCTAATTATCTTTGTCATGACCATTTGTATATGTTACTCAAGATGATCATGTATTCTAAGAAGAGACTTGTTATATGATAATGTTGTTGGAGACCCGATTAAAAGAAAATATATTGTTTACTTATCCTTTTGATTCTATTGAATGTTATGTTGTGTTATATTTTATGTCTAGTATGCTTAAATGATTATAACTTCCATATGAATGTCAATGCAACTTTGTTTCTCCATTCTCAGTTAGGAAATGTTCAGGACTGCAATAGGTTTAAACTATATTGTGCATTAATAATATGAATCTTGATACTTAGGGGATATTTCTGAGTTTTCTCCTTACCCTTCCCTCACCTACTCATTTCAGTTGTTCTTTGAGTGATACTTATTCCCTCCCGGGAAGGTAAAATTCTAGCACACTAGAATACATCTGTACCTTTTGGTCATAACTGGAAGAGGACCCTAGTCTGATCACTTTGTGCCAACATATCCTCACTTGCGAAAATATCCTCAAAAGATGATTCTCTGGACCTTCGAGATAACTCTCTGCAAAAATAATGAGGAATCGATATATCATCTACTTAACAGTTGTTCTTTCTCCAAAAACATATCGGATAAGGAAACAATGCTCTATAGAAAATATGATTGAACTAATGGCAACATAACTCATACTCTTAAAAATTGGGCCGACAATCCCTACTAGAACATAATTCTAAACCACCTATGGCAGCTGCTCCTGGGATTCATAGTCTAGAACATCTAGAAAGAGCACAACTTCCGCATCTTTGAAGACCATAATTCCTTATAAGACAACATATGGACCATTTGTAGGAAACATATGATAGAAATAATTCATCTCCAATCCTGGTCTGACCTCGACTTCAAAGTGTAGTTAAAGAAGCTTTAATTATTCAGTGATGGGACATCACCCCTACCACCCACATGGGCCCCCTCTCTTCTTCATATTCCCACATGAGGGCCCCCTCCTTCCCAGTACATTGGTGTCCCCCTCCTCTCAGTTTCCTTAAAATCAACTTTGATGGTGCCTCAAGAGGTAATCCTGGTCCTACAGGTTTTGGAGTCATATTCAGAAACAACAAGGGGGCCATCGTTTGTCTTTAATATGAAACCATTGGCCATAATAACAACAATGTTACTAAACTCTTGGGTCTCCTCCAGGGCCTCATAATTGCTTGAAAAAGAGCTCTTTTTCCTCTCTTATGCGAAGCTGACTCTCATCTAATTATATCTATGGCTATCCATCTTCACAATGGCTCTTAAAGATAAAAAATCTCCCCCAGTTGGAGCTTGGACCAGGGTCTTCACCGTCTAGCCCAAATTTTGGATTTCAGGGACTCCATCTCCTTCCTCCACCTCCATCGCAAGGATAAATCCTTGGCAGAAAGAATTCCTAATGAAAGCTTCACAAAAAACTATGACCTTTAGGAACTCACTATGGATGAGATCTACAACCACTCTCTCAGGAAAGTCTGTATTGACATTGTTCTAGGGAGTCTTCTCCCTCAAATGCGAGTGTCCACCTAGTAGGCTCTTCCACTCCCCTCAACATACTTCATGATGAAAGTGCGTGCATGACCTCAATCCTCCCTCATGCATATTAAACGTCCTGTCCTCCCAAGACGTCGAACCTTATCTCCTTCCATGTCTCCCGCACCCCTCCTGCAGGCTATTGTACCCTGCAACAATCCACACACTTCAGAAAGCTGGTAACCTTAATGGCGCATGATTTGACAAATGTTGGAAGCAGACCAAAGAGAAAAGAAAGGCAATTTTGGGAAATAAGGCATGCATGAGGAAAGCGACAGCTGGAAGGAGGAAAAACACACGCGCATGCATGGAATACCTAACGACATTAGGGTTAGGGTTTTGGTAATGTATTGTAATGGCTGAAGAGCCATAAACATATAAATATAGTTATCTAGGTCTCATAAGAGGATGATTATCGTGGGCATGAGTTGATAGAGATATAGAGAGGAGAATACAAAGAAACTAGTACTATGTAATATTTTACTATATGACCTAATTTTGTAAGTTGTTGAGCTAGAGAGGACTAAGGAGGGTAGATATTAAGGGTTAGATCACAGTCAGAGGAGCCTGGTGTGATCTAGTCTGCCTCATATAGATCTTACCTAACTGAGAAGAGTTGTAGGCACGTAGTGTTGTAGTTTCATAATGACAATAATAAAAGAGATAAGAGCTATATCATTTTGGATGTAGCCCAGGGGGGTGAACCACAATAACACCTATGTTATGTGATTGAATGTGTGTGTTTCTTTATTGTCTTCAATAGATATTATGATGCTAAATGAATGAGTTGATATATTTCCTGCTTAATCATAGGTCATATTGCAGTACGTTAATAAGTTACAATAGAACTCTTAGTGTGCAGTTCTCATATATCCTACTCAATCCTAGGTTATAAACACATGAGTATTGTAGCCACCCATTAAGACTATCTCGGGTGAGACGGTGTAGTGCACCTTGTGTGTTGTGTTGCCTTCTAGTTTACAAGGAGGTTCGATAGTTTTAGAGGCTTTGTTGGAAACTCGAATAGACATGAACCCTGGGTCACTCAATACAAACTCAGAAAGGATATATAAATAAGAATAACCAACAAATGGTTTCGTTTCTGTTGGTAGGAACAATAGAGGATTGAGTAGATGGGATATGTTGAAGATCTGTTAAAAGATACGTAAGATTTGCGGGAAGTGGAGAAAGAGAATATTAAAGCAGATAAGAAATAAATGATCCACTAGAAGGGGATGCTGAGACTGTGGAATCCCACAAAGGAAGAGATCGAAAGCTGGCTACGGACAAAAGAGCTAGAGTTTTCACAGAAAGATAACAGAAACCCTAGAAATACGTGTTTACTGATTTGCACGAAGTCTTTTTCTGTGATTTTCCACACTTATTGCAGGAGTGTATACTAAGGTTGAAGGATAACCACGCAATGAACCAGATCTGATAGTTAGAGTGGACCCTAGTACAAATTGAGCAGTTAGAACAGGTGAACAACAAATTCACCCGCGCGATAGAATTTTGGCTCGATAATATTGTGGCAGGCTTTATAAAATATTTTGTATTAGATACAACGAAGTCGTACAACACAATGGAGAAAGAATTTATACACAAACCTCAAGGAAGGTACATTATATCATTGTATACTTCTATACAACAAAGTTGTAATGAAAATGGATTCGGACAACTAAACTTCCCTGTGTGCATGGGGGAAGGGGGAAGCATTGACAGAAAAAGGAGAAATGGAAGGAGGAAAGGATAAGGAAAAGAAGGAGGAACCCTTGAACCCAATCATGATGGATGACGACCAGATCAAGCGGATCATGGAGACAGCTGGAAAGATGTGTAGCGGAGTACCCTACCAATACAAGGTGAATACCAAGAACAGAGTCGTAGCCACAAGGGAAGGCTTGGAAAGTGACGAAGAAGAGGTTCAATAACATATGAAAGGAAGACGAGAGGTTCAATAACGAGGAGAGAAGGAAGAAATCATATCCATATTAATGTCACTGTGGAACCCATAAACCCATGTGCGACTAATACACCAAAGAGAAAACAACAGTTTAGACAACTAGATTTCAGGATAAGAATGACAACAGGGAGTACATCTATACAAGGAACAACAACTGGAGGAGCCAGTTTAGGCAGCACTAGTCAAGTATATACACCACGCGAAGGTAATAGTTCAACATTCAGAATGGTAAGACATGATCCCACGATCAGGTTACTAGAATTTAAAGGAGAAGCATTGGAGGACCCGAAAAAACATTTGTTCATATGTGAGAATATTTGGGAAGAAAAATAGATCACATACAGAGATACTAAACTGGAACAACTAGTCATTACACTAAGGGAAAAAACACTAGATTGGTATATGAGCTTAGGTACAAACAATCTACCAGGGACAACCAGAACAATTGCAGACATCAATAAACTGATGATAAACGAGTTCCATAAGCTGAGTTCAGAAGATCAGTACATGATTGAGATGATCGAAATTAGACAAAAACCGAGAGAATCCATATGGGAGATTGACTAGAGATTCAAGCGACTAAAGGGGAAGTTAAAATATCTCATGACCAATATGAAAAATAGGCACTTGTTCATCAATTCACTACTACCACACTTAAAATACCCACTGTGACAACAAAACTTTCAAACGCAGGTAGAGGCTCTGCAGATAGCCCTGCAACTGGAAGAAAACCAGTATTAGGAGACAAATCTAGCCATTGAAGAACTGAAGGAGAATCTGAAGAACTTAATGTTCCAACTAAACCAAAATAAAATTAAGGACAAACGAGAAGTCGTTTGGTGTACTACATGCAGGATGGAAGGGCACCACAAGAACAAATGTTCAACATTCGCGCAGTATATAGCGATAGGAATGCCAAATCCATTACCAACAGGAGGACTATGTTGCGAAATCTGTAATAAACCAGGCCACGATCCATATCAGTGCTCAATAATGCAAAAATACCATACAGTCCCAAAGAGTTCATATTGAAACTTTTTCAAGTCAGTGGATGATGACGACAAAGATTGTAGAACTATGGAGTTGATGCAATAAAGTACATTGGATGCATATAGAGTGTAGGCTGAAAGGATGACTAAGAAAGTCCCACCACAATTTAACCAAGTTCCATCCCCATACAAAATTTCACAACACCAGTATAATATTGCACAACAACCATATAATACCACACAACCACAGTACAACACAGCGCAACCTCAATAAAATACAACATAGTACAATCAGGAGCCTCAGTATAACATGTCGAGAGGAGATTGAGCAGGCTACAGAGGTGGAGGACGAGGGAGAGGAGGTTTTGGATGAGGTATAGGACAAGTGGTATGTCATAACTTCCAACAACCAGGACATTATGCAAGGGAATGTCCACTTCCACCAACAACATGTATGTATTGTCGTGCATTAGACCATGATACGGAAGAATGTTCGACACTATTAGTAAATATCCAGGAAAAGAGGAACTAGAACAACCAGAATGTTCAATGGATCTCAGCTGAAGCAAGGGATGAAGGATCGAACATCAACATAGTTACCCACGGAGGATCTAAAACAAGTAACGACGCAGTCTGACAAGAGCCAGTACAACACCAGTTGGTAAAGAAGAATGTCGAACCAAGGAAGCAGTTTGATGCACAGAAGGAGAGGGAGATATTTAAGCAAGCCTGAAAAGAATTTTAGAAGGAGGACATTGCATTGAATTCAACCGAGCAACAAAGCAGAGAAGCACCAAAATATGATATGCCTCCATTATTGGATCATACCAAAGAAATGCAATCCACGGGACAAGTAAGTACAATCAAAGGCTTTTTGAAATCATTTGTAAAAGTATTGAACGATCCATCATCTGTCCAAATATTTCAAAACATATTAGAAAGATGTAGTATAGAGACGGAAGGAAAACTAGAACAAAAAATCATCAATCACCTACATACAAGGAGAAGAACAAGTAAGGATTTCAGACTGAATTCCAACATCGTAGATTTCAACATGGGAATATCATACTAGAACAAGGATTGGAAGTGAATGTATTACCAAAGAAGACATGGAAATGCATGGGAGATCCCACATTAGGATACTCACTTGTTCAACAGAAACTAGAAAACCAACATAGATTCCTACCAATCGATCGACTGGAAGGAGTGATAGTAGACCTGGATGGAGTGCGCACTAAAGCAGATTTTGAAGGAATTGAAATAGTGGACAACACAACACCATATCCAATGTTTCTTGGCTTGTATTGGGCATTTGAAAACCAATCCATAATAAATTTAAAGACATGAAAAATGACATTTGAGTCAGGTGAATACAGGGTCATCGTGCCATTAGACTCATCAGAAGGGGAAAGGTTTGTAGAACCCACTTGCCTAGACTTATAAGAAATCAGCCAGTTGTATAGAAAAACTACGCATGATGAGGGTTACATAAACCCAACTGCATATGGAATACTCAGTTGGCGTAGCATTACTTCATGTGTGACAGACTTAGATACCATTTTAGAGAACTGCAACAAAGGATACATGAAGTTTCCACAAGAAGATGTGCATGAATATACTGCGTAGTAATATGGGTAGGCATGGGGATAAGGGAACCACCCAGTTTCCACGAAATAAACGATCTAGAAACATTCTTGGTAGAGTATGAATATGAAGTGTTAGAGAATCAGAGACTCTTAATGCTTGATATAGCACTCAATGCGACACCTGCAATATGGTTGGGCGCACACAAAGAGACAATCACAAATTGGTACCAATGTAAGTGTTTACTGCGCATAAGGTTTGACGCAGAACAAAAAAAAAAACAAGAAACAAAAGTATGATGGACAGGGGGCACCAGCAGAACACTTGGAGAAGTGCAGAACGATGTGGAAACTGACACCCCCAGAGTAATGACCTCATCATTTTATACACACCCTAGAGGGCATACCAACAAACTAGTATACACACCAGGAACTGCGCAAAGGAACCACAACCTAGATGGTATTGCAACATAATTTTACAGTTACTTTTTTATTCAATCATGAAAACCCCAACTTCAATGCAACTCTTAAACATATAAGAGGGAGGATATTCATCAAGGAACCAGAATTCAAAATCATAACAGAAGAGCAACAACGGAATAAATAGATAGTGTTACACATGATTTTGGTCACCTTGGTGATGTATTAATAATGGTGTATTCAGGCTCCCAACAAGGACTTTTTTCATGAGAAAAGTGGATCTTGTCTCCTTCCAAAAACATATTTTCAAAGTGATTTCGCAGGGTGCATATGGCCTAGGGTGCGATAATCCCTCATTATCGTAGGCCACCTTCATCTAGGGTGCGAAGTTCTCATAGTTTTCTCCATACACAGGGTGCGAACCTATTTTCAAACTTGGAAAAGAGAAGAGGTCTCGAGGGTTCTAGAAGGGAATCTTCTAGAAAATGAGTTGGCATTTGTATGGTTGTCATTTTACTGACTTCACAGATTTGATGGGATCATCCTCATCCATGTAACAATATCGCCTTCTCCTACACACTTAAAGCCTTCAATGGCTCTGGTTTCAAGCCTTATGGTGTCCTTCCTTCATTGCCAATCACGTTAGAAGGCAAAACGGTCGAAGTTGAAGTGGAAGTATTTGACGCTGCTCTTGATTACAACCTTCTTCTTGGCCATAGCTGGATTGATTCCATGCGCGCAGTTGTGTTGACTCTTTTTCGTATTGTACATTTCCCACATCAAGGAAAGGTAATTACCGTTGACCAATTAGCCTTCTTTAACTCAGATATATGCACTGGCAACGTACCGTTTATTGCCAAAACCCCCCCGGATATGAGAACGTAGGTGTGGGTCTTCTTAAAGACTCTTCATTAATGGGTACATTCCCCATCCCACCACTCAATGTTCCACATCTGTCTGTCACTTCAATCAACATGATCTCCACTGGAATCCCTGCATCTCACGACCCATGGATGGTACCCGACCCCAACGATCATCTTCGTTACGACGACGAAATGCCTTTGAGTCAGGTTGAGTCCGCCTATCAGGCCATTCAATCGGCAACTCCTCCTACCCCCTCTCTTGGTGATTTATCTCCAGATCCTTTCCGCGTCATTTTTTCCACAAACGAGATGATTATGTTTATCATGGAAGACACCCCCTGGGACGATGGGCATCACCATTCCATCCTCTTCCTGGAAAAACACACCATCGAGAGCTACCAACAGATCTCAACCTTGTCGACCGTTGTCATCATTTCCACTGTTCCCGCATCCACACAAAATGTGTTTTCTGAAGGGAAATTAAGCAATATCTCACCCACTATTCCCCTCGACATATCCATCAAACCTGGAATTGTCGAAAATTTGCATATCGGAGCTTCGTGTTCCCCTGACGAGATCGTCACCTACAAGTCACTTTTCAAAGAATTTTGTGACGTCTTCGCCTGGAGCTATGAAGAAATGTCGGGTATTGACCCCGACATTGTGATACATGAGATTAATACATACCCAGACATTAAACTCGTTTAGCAACGCCTTCGTCCAGTACACCCACGTAAAGCGGCTGCTATCAAGATTGAAGTCGAGAAACTTCTCAAATCCGACTTTATTTACTCGGTGGCTCTCACTGATTGGGTTTCCAATCTTGTCCTGATCGATAAGAAACAAGGCATAATTAGCATGTGCGCTGATTATAGGGATATTAACAAAGCTTGTCCTAAAGACAACTTTCCTACCCCCTTCGTCGACTAGATTTTCGACGATTGTGCCGAAAGTGAAATTTTCCCCTTGATGGATGATTTCTCTGGATATAATCAAATTAATATTATTCCCGAGGATCAACACAAAACCGCTTTTATTTGTCCTTGGGGCACTTTCGCCTATCGAAAACTTCCTTTCGTTCTAAAGAATGCTGGCGTAACTTTTCAGCACACTATGTCTTATGCCTTCCATGATATCAAGCACATCATGGAGCTTTATCTTGATGACTTACCCGCTCATTCCATGCACCGGATCAATCATCCAATCCACCTCTGAGCCATTTTCCTCCGATGTCGGTTTTACCATATACGCTTGAATCCTCACAAATGCGTTTTCTGCGTCGAATCCGGTCAACTTCTAAGCTTTATTGTTTCCCATCAAGGGATTAGGGTAGATACTTTAAAGGTCGAGGCAATTCTCAATCTCCCTCCTCCTTCTTCGCTTCGCCAATTACAAAGTTTGTAAGGGAAAGCAAACTTTCTTCATCGTTTCATCCTGAACTCCGCTAAGATAACTCTTGGATTTACGTGACTACTCAAAAAGGGGTCCGATTTCATATGGGATACCATCGCACACAAAGCCTTCAAATCTTTGAAATTGTCCCTGACACGTGCTCCTCTTTTCTTCCCCCTCGATTACAGTCGCGATTATTTCCTCTACTTCGCAGCCTCAGATTACACCATCTCTATGGTTCTTGTCCAAGAAGATGATTCTCATGATGAACATGTTATCTATTACTCGAGTCAAAGTCTAATGCCTACCAAAACCAAGTATTTACATGTCGAAAAATTGGCCTTGGCCATCGTCCAAGAAGTTCAATGTTTCCGGCACTATATCCTCTCTTGTAAGACTATGGTAATTTCTAACTGCAACCCTATGCAACAAATTCTCACCCATCAATTGCTAGGGGGGAAATACTCCAAGTGGATCGTGATACTACAAAAGTTTGACTTAGAATTCGAACGCGCCAAGTACAATAAATCCTTATTTTTTGCCAAGTTGATATGCGACTTTCCCTACTCTGAAACGGAAAATGTAGCAGCCGATTCATTACCCGATGAATCCCTTTTCCTCATTAGTTCCGATGATCTTTGGTACGGAGATATCATCATATATCTCCAAACCTAGAATTTCCGGCCCAATTTGTCCAGTACTGACCAACGTCGAATACGCTACCAAGCCCATCAGTATATTATCCTCGGCGATACTCTTTATCGTCGTGGAATTGACTCAGTTTTTCGACGCTGCCTCACCTTTGACGAAGCCGAGAAATCCTTAAATGACTGCCATTCTAGAGCCTATGGTGGTCATATGTCTGGGTATGCTATTGCCCAGAAGATCCTATGAGAAGGGTATTTTTGGCCTTCTTTATTTAATGATTGTATAATTGTTGTCCAAAAATGCCACGCTTGCGAGACCTACAACCATAAAATATGGTTACATCCTGCTCCTCTTCATCCTGTGGTATCCATCGGTCCTTTTGCAAAATGGGGTATCGATTTCATGACATGTCACCCTCACTCGGCCAGGGGGCATGGATACATTATTGTAGCCGTAGACTATTTTACGAAATGGGCAGAGGCAATGCCGACATTTGACAACATCGGAAAGACCGCAACATTATTCATTTTCAATCACATCATAGCTCATTTTGGTGTTCCTCAGGCTATCGTCACCGATCACGGTAGCCACTTTAGAAACTTCATGATGTCCGAACTCACTGAAAAGTTGGGTCTTCTCCATGAAAACTCGGGTCTTCTCCATGAAAACTCAACACCCTATTACCCACAAGCCAACGGCCAAGTCGAAGCAATTAATAAAGTCCTCATAACCATGCTTCGACGAATGATAGGGATTCACAAAACAAGTTGGCACGCAATGATGTTTTCAACATTGTGGGATTACCGGACGTCTATTAAGTCTGCTACCGGGTTTACACCATTTCGATTAGTCTATGGTCTAGAATCCATCCTGCCGATTGAATGTGAGATACCCTCCCTAAAACTAGTCGTCGAACTCCTACCAAACACTTCCGCCGAAGAAGAACGTATGTTGTATCTCACGCGATTAGACAAAACTCAACGCGATGCCACCCTAGTCATAGAAGCCTAGAAGAAATGCGTCAAAGCTCAATACGACAAACATGTCAAGCCTCGCATTTTCTCTGAAGGTGATCTGGTTCTCCTTTACGAAAAATATTGGGATGTGCTAGGAGCTGGAAAATTTGAAGCTATGTGGCGAGGTCCTTACATCGTTAGACGAGTGCTGGAAAAAGGAGCTTACGAGTTAGTATATTATGATGGTATCCATTTGAGTGAACCCGGAAATGGGTTGTACTTAAAGAAGTACTATGCCTAATATCACCTGTGCATGATTACTTGTATGTTATTGTATCATACTTCTTGTGTGTTACTGTAGTATGTTTTTTTCATTATCTGGTCTCTACCCTTATGTTACGTTGTGTTTGGTTTCTAGATGTCGGAGTCTTCGCTACCCCACATTGGCTTCAATGATGGTGCTAGCTGTAGTACTCAGAACCTTGCTTCTGCTGCTTGGGCAAGTTACACCCCTACAAACAAACTTATCACTCTACGAGGTGTGTGTCTCGGCCATGTGACCAATAATATTGCAGAGTATAGCATAGTTATTGAATTATTGATTGATGCTATCTCACTCGATATCCATCACTTGGTTGTACAACTCGATTCGCAGCTAGTAGTACTACAATTAAGTAATGTCTATGCTATTCGAAGTCCTACTTTATTAAGGGTATATTTACGAATTCATCTCTTGGAACGTTATTTTGATTATATTGAGTATTAGCATATTCCTAGATGTCTAAATACATTAACTGATGCATTAGCTAACTATGTATTAGATAGACATTTGGGCCATTTATAAACCAATCACATCACATGTATCACATAACACAAGATAAGCCGGTAGAAGCCGTATATATGTATATAACGATCAATTTCTTTTTTTACAAAAAAAAGTTCTGTCCAAGGACCAAAATTTCAAAATCTGAAGCTCATAGATTCTACAAAGAAACGTCATGGATGATGCTCACGATAACACATGACTGCCCGGGAAACCCTACAAAGAAGTCGGCCAATAGACTCTGACATGCCCATCGTATGGCGTTGATAACGCCGAGGGACCTCTCCAATACACATGTCTGGAATGTCAACAGTCAACCCCTCTAAGTTTTGTTCCACTGCCTCATAATATTCAGCATCCCATCATGGCACTGGAGCCACCTCTCCTCATCACTAGATAGGAGAGGTACCCAGAGGTCAATAAGGCCCCATGTCTGTGTCATCAAAAAATAATTTTTGTAATTAGACCTTGGACAAACATAAAAACATTGCATATGATAAAACTCACAAAAACACTTAAAAGTAAAAAAATGTGTCCTTCTTACCTAGATCTCCCCACTGAGCGTCCTCAGGTAGGGCCAAGTCCGGATCCCCTCAGAAGTCCAACCTGGCATAGGCATAATCGTTGACCATCAACATCTATGGCCGCAACCAGTCAAAGAAGGAATCATTGTATTTGATGATTGGTCCAGCTACATGTCGGGCCATGAGGTTGCACCACCTCAACATCCTCGGATCCTCTAGAGCTGGTAAACCCACTCAACCTGCAACCTCAGCAAGGGAACCCTCTCAAGAAAGAAGGACACCAAAAGTGATTCGTACCCGAATTGCTTCAAGTCGCCTTTCCTGCATTTTGTCAACTACCTCTTTATGCTATGAAGGACTGCATCTGACCAGTTAAAGACCTGAGGCTCAGTACACTCTATGGTGTACTGAAAATAGCTTTGGAGAGCTATGTGTGGAGCAGCACTCCCAGCCATACGAGCAATGGTGAAAAATATAGTGCGAAGGGTCAAATCCTGGACCCCCCAAATGGCCACTTTTCCTTTGCTTCTTTCTGCCTCTGGAACACAGTACTGACGGTAATATTCACTCATAGGCAGCCCACCACCTCGGCTACCGGTCAAGCTAGTGTGGTACCCATGCCATGATGGTCCTGTTAGGAAGTAAACATCCTCGATATCCAAGGACAATGTGTGGACCCCCATGTGGAATACTTGTTGGTCCACATTCCACATATGAACGATGTACTCTAACAGCCTGACTTGGGCCCTCATACCCAGGATCCGAAAGAATTTGATGAGACCATAGTCTCAGAGAGAAGAAATGGTACCTGGGTCATTCCCGGAAATAGCATCATCTTCTTCATGCTCTCTTTCGTGCCACTCCAGAACCATTATGATGGTCAAATGCCTGCACAAGAACCATAAGAAGAGGGTCAACAACTCTTTTCAAGCCTTGGCACATTTTTCATTGAGAAAAAATCAAAGTAAATTTTCATTTTGCGGCCCTCGTAGGTGCCCCTTTAGCATAGTGAGAGGTTCTTGCAAGTGCCTTTTGGGCCACCTATGAGAATCATGCATTCTCGCAGGTCCCATATAGCTAGCCTGCGAGAATGCCTGGGCGCAAGTTTTGGCCCTAAAACAAACTCAAAAACTTGAAATTTGCCAATGAAAACAATAAATTGAACCATGAAAAGGTAGAAGATAGGGAGGTTACCTCACTGATAGAGACGGTTCGCCAAACGGTTGCTTGTACCTTCCGTAATCAAGCACTGAAATTCAAGGGCAAAAGAGGGGTTTTGGGCTAAATTCTTGGCAAAGTCACAATGACTATGGTAAAATCCCTTTTACCCACTTATATTTAATTTTTACCATTTTTGTTGATTTTTATAATTGTTTTATTCATCAAGCCTAATGCCTAATAGCCCTATGAGTG